>BMAV01020253.1:277920-363591 GCA_019973955.1 Trichonephila inaurata madagascariensis
CATTGTTATGTATATGTTATCTGTAACAGGATGATTATCATAGATTGTGACTTAAATTACAAAAATTACAAAACAGCATACTTAAAAAGACAATATCAAAGTTAAACTTGTATGGGGGGCCATTAGAGTAGAGTAGAGAGCAATTAAGTAACGAACTCGTAACCGATGACATTGAATTAGTGTTTCACATTTTCAAAGTTTGGTAATGAAGCTGCTTATTAAATGTGTTTTAACCTTGGAAATTCTTATGGTTACCGGGTATGGTTGCGGAGAATTTGCCGGATAATGTGTCAATGTCGTTTTCTGAACGTGGTTCAAAATTAAAGTGTATTCGCATTACACTGTGCCCCGATCATAAATTAAATCGTGAATGAAATCATGGGAAAACATTTTAATTAACTTTTGCATTATAAATTGAGTGGTGAAGTAAATTAATTTTAAATTTAATAGGAACCTCGTTCATTTAGGCCGTCGTTGTTAAATATAAGTGTCAGAACTGTTCAACAACCAAATAAAATATTTCTTTGGGGTTTTTTTTTGAGTTTGGTTTTTTGAGAATAGCGAAATTTTTTTAGAGAAAATATTTTGGGGTTTTATTATCAATAAGATATCTTGTATATCGATAATACTTGTAATATATTGTGAAAATAGATATTTTGAAGTTTTATTTAGATCTTAGTTTTTTTTATAATTGGAGAGAAAAGAAAATTTTTTAAAATGCTCTTCTTGCTGTGTTTGCTTTTTCGAAAGCATATCATTGCATTCAAATAAATTACATAGTCTAAATTTGAGAAATAAGCAATAAATAATTCCGTAGGATTAAAAAGTTACATTAACGAATTAGATGACAGATTGTTAGGAACTTTAACGGAAGAATACAGTTGAATGTGTTTGAGCTCTTTAAATACTAACAGAGACAAGTGCTTCTTAAACTTTCTATGTTTGCGACCCAATGTTCAATAACAATTTTCATCGCTCCCCCCTTCCATACAAATAACAATGTTGATTGATTGATTTAATATTAACATCGCCCTGTTCAGCTACACGAGGGCTTTTGGCGACGGACCACGCAATTTTGAACCACGGTCAAGTGACGTGGACGACACCTGAGCTGGCACCCCTCTCCTAACTACCACACCAACGAGAGGAAGTTTGAGCTCTGAACAGACTTAACGTGCATCGCTTCCTTACACTGCAAGTCTTTAGTGGTACTGGGCTGGAACTCGTGACAAGCCACGATCCGATACCTATACCACTCGGCTACCGCGGCCACACAAATAACAATATATTCAGTTCAATAATACTATACTTTGAGGCTAAATTTGGGCTGCGGTAGCCCAGTGGTCAAGGTATCGGATCATGGCAGGCATCTCATGAGTTTGAGCCCAGTACCACTAAAAACCGCGGTGTAGGGCAGCGATGCATGTTAAATCTGTCGAGAGCTGAAACGTCCTCCCGTTGGTGTGGTGTGGTTGTTAGGAGAGGGGGGGGGGTGCCAGCTCAGGTGTCGTCCACATCCCTTGACCATGGTTCAAAATGACGTGGTCCGTCGCCAAAAGCCCTCGTGTAGCTGAGCAGTGCGACGTCAGTATTCACTCACTCACTCGAGGCTAAAGTTACGATACGACTGTACGATCCATACTGTGTACTGCTATCCATAAAATTATTCCGAAGGCTTTGAAATGCAATAAAAGGATCTTGACAGTGTTTGTGAAGGACTTACTTATATCAGAGGATTTCCTTTTATTTATACCTTCCCCTCCCCAAATTCATCACATTTCGCACGTATGTGATGTATTGGGAAACGGAGGCATTGGGGCGCATCAAACTGTCCACCTAACTGGAGCATCTGCTCTTGCACCTCAGCGCCCAAGGTCACGCATACTGAGATGGGCACAGTAAGCCTTGACCCTCATGGGCCGTTGCGCCACTGAGTTTAGTTTAGAAGAGGAATAAATCGTATTGGGATTATAATATATTATGATAATTTAATTTGTGTACATTTGAAATTTCTATATCTAAATTGAATTCTGCGACCATTGCGAATGAAAATTTTTAACCAGCACACACCAGCTCCGACGTTATATTAACATTTAATCCTTAAATGACCTTTAACCTTATCATCCTTATGACGTCTTTTTTCCCCTCTAAAATACACTATACAAAAAGCAATACTGCTATTAGTAAATATTTTTACAATTACTATTAATGTTTCAATTCTATTCGTAGCCATGATTTCTGAATTTTAAAATACCTACAATGAATTTATTATTTAAAAGCATTGTAAAATAAATATTTCAACGATGTAAAAAATGTCAAGAAGTCTCCAAGGTCATTAAAAAAACTTTTTCAAGGCTTCATAATTAAATACAAAACGGTAATTATAACTGACTAAATTATTATTTGATATTTTAATTATAACGAGCTATTTTAAGAATGAAATTTTCAGGAATTTTAACTCTTAAAAGTCCATCGAAAAATTGTTTACGTAATGTATAGAAAATATTTGGCTAAATAATCGTAGAAAGATTCACATGGTAGTCAATAATCTTAATTTTTGTGTGCCACAGAATGTGTTCCGGAAATGCCGTATTTTGGGGATACAAAGCATTATTTATCTCGGGGGGATTTTATCTTGGCAATACGGTAAAATTTTCCTTTGCTTATCAAGTTTTCATAATATGCATTGCTATATAAATTTTGAGTTTTCTGATATCGACTTGATATATGGAAAGGAAAGCGGAAATGTGTGAACTTTGAAATGTTTAACTCCAGACTATATCTGCCGTCTATAGATAATCCGGACAGGCCTGAAATTTTTGAATACCGAATTTGCCGAAAATACCATGAATGAACTATGTGGAACTTGTTGGGAATTTATAGCTTCTCTTTTGAGCATTTGGTGGAAAAATAGGACTCCATAAAATGTTTATTACTTAATGGTGAAGGCATTTAGTTTCTTTCTCATAAATAGTTAAATCAAGTTAAACTTAATACATTGCAGTTCAAATCTTTTTATAATCGCGAGATTTTAAATTTAAACAACTTATATTCTGGAGTACAGTTGTTTATTTTGGATCACTCTTTGTTTCAAATTTAACCTAATGCTTTTCGAACACTGTACATTTTAATTGAAAAGTCTGTTGGAAAGTTTTGGGTCTATATATACGTATTTGCCTAATCGTTCATGCTGCTTTGGGTAGTAATGGGTTTAACTTTTATATAGAAGTACTATAGCAATGCTTAGTTTCCCCGGAGATTTTATTGGGTTGAAGTAAAATAAAAGTAAAAGATTGGATATTTTTTTTATCTACAGCAAGGGTCGACAACCTTTCCGCTGTGGCGTGCCAAACCAATCTACCACTATGATCCAGCGTGCCACACAGTAGGACATTTTTAAAACAATTCGATTTCCTCGGAAATACATGCATAGTTAGATAATAAAGGTCAGTAATAATAATATAGATTTACAGTTTTATTATGTATTAATTTTGCATCATTTAAAGATATTTCTTAACATAAAAACAACAGCATAAAGTATAACCATTTCTTCAATAAAAATAATCAAATTGTACATATATTATGTACATATTTATTAAAATACGAAATAGACCACATAAAATACAAGTATTTCCATTCATTATAGTTAAATAAAAAGACAAATAAAATTTTAATGCGAACCCAGCGCTTGTACCAATTTACATTTATATCGCAAAATCAGGGGTATTATGTGTGACTCAATTAGACACGATTCTGAACATTCAATTGTTAAACAATTTCTTAGAGGATTCGAAATATTTTTCGTATGAGGAAAGATTTTTTTTTTACTTAGATATGTAAAACCGAAAACTAAGTGCATGCAATTTTCTCTCTTCTAGCAATTAAACTTTTCCAGCAATGGCATTCAATAGTTTGCAAAATAGCTGTAAACTTTTCTTTAGTTAGTTATCTTTCAGATATTTCGTAATTCCGTAAATGTCCATAATTCTCTAGATGTGTATCAAATAAGGTCCATTACAAATTGATCGCCATCCACCCACTCAAAAATTGACGAATTTGTACATTAGTGCAGAAGCAAAAATCCAGATATCTATAAGATCTATAACTAAGACCTATGTATACCAGATCTGTATCTAAGCAGAAATCCAAGAACCATCAGAAAAAAAAAGATTAATTTCAGAATTTTAAGGCAATTGTGAGGTTACTATGTTTGCGAAGAGACATAGCAAGTTCTTTTTAAATTGACTTGCATCGAATGTCTTGCCATCAAAGGAATTTGATATTACTGGGAATATATAATCACATTTGTATTTTTTCCCCATTCCTTACATACATAGTCTTGGCAGGGTATAACGGTCTTGCCGAAAATCCTCCGTTGAAGACGCAAATATGGTAACATTTTAATGGAATTACAATCGTAGTCGGTGTAATCAGTCAAAGAAAAGTAAATTATAGTTAAGGGTTTTTTTTAAAAAAATTTTTTTATAGTTGATCGAACTTAGTTTAATTGTTGAATTGTTAGTTCAATTGTTTAGTTGTGCCAAATCTGAAAAAGGAACTGAAAGTAGTCACCAGATGTGGGATGGGATCTCAAAATGTAAAATCGTTAATCCTGATGATCCTCATCAGGACAATGGAACAAAATTATGAAATTATTGTGTTGTCATCGGTCTTGGACAAGTGAGCAAAAATTTCGAATTTATCTGACTTTTTAAAGTGGTTAAAAATTGAGTTCAAAGATTCCGTTACATACAAGTGAAGCTTACAAAAGGGTGTTAAATAAATTATAGTTAAAAAAAACCGCTTTTTAGACTGAATCGAACTAAAAAGTAAAAAAATTAATTCTTAATATAAGAACGAGAAAATTAATGTCATTGTGGTAAAAGCGTGGGGTGCTTTGTACTACATTTTTACATTAACTCAGCATTTCGGAATAGAACTAGTAAGAAATGATAATTAATATTGACCTCCCCACGCTTTTATCCCAATGACATTAATTTTCTTGTTAATCATTTTATTCTTATATTAAGAATTATTTATTTTTTTACTTTTTAGTTCGATTCACTATAAAAAGCGTGTTTTTTAGTTTTTTTTTAAAACTATAATTTATTTTTCATTTTTTAGTTCGATCTACAATAAAGGCCTGTTTTTTTTAGTTTTTAAAACTATCATTTATTCTTAGTTGAATTTATCCTTGAGTTAGATATTTGGAGCTGGAATTCTGTGGCTGATGGAATTAGTATTGCTCTTCAATGCATATTAACTAATGGGTCTGAAGGGTATTTATTCTCTCCGCTTACGGGGCCTCGGATGAGTTCCATATCGTTATATTTCAAAGATTCCGTCTGTGTAGATACAGGTCTAACTAAAAAAGTGTGTTAAGAAATATTAAATGTCAATCGTATTATCACCTTTTAAATGTACTGCTATAATGTTAATTCGTATCATCACTTCTAAACGTATTGCTTTATCAAAATAAAAAAATATATTTAGCAGTTAAAACAAAAACTATTTTTATTCTCATGTACGAGTCTTTTTTTGTTATTTCCATTTTCACAGAAAAACTACGCACCCACCTTACTCTTTTTCACATAAAGAACACTATTTTTGTTTTATTTGTATTAACCACAAGCCTATTTGCGGTTTTAGGGTTGCATCTTAATCTTTTAGTCTCAAAATCTGGAATTAGTAGCCAAATCTTGAGATGGCATATGGAATTAGTCGCCAGATCTGAAAATGGCTTATGCAATTAGTCGCTAAATATGGAAACAATATAATGAGTTAGACGCCAAATCTCGAAATCCTTTAAACCCTTATTTATGAAGATTCTGATCAGGACAATGAAACAAAATTTTAAATTATTGTTTTGTCATCGGTCCTTGACAACTGTACAACATTTCGAATTTATCTGACTTTTTAAAGTGGGTAAAAGTCGAGTTCAAATATTCCATAACATACATGTGAAATTAAAAAAAACGTGTTAAAAATAAATAAAACTGTGTTATGAAGATATAAAATTATTGCTTTTAATTTAAGATTTTAATTTTGCTGTTAATGAATGAACTAAAATTATTTTGTCTTATAAGGTATTAAACTTTTTTTTTCATTCATTTTGCCATATTTTATTTTTTATTTTTATTTTTTTGAATATAAAATATATAGAATTTTTGATTTAGTTTAAGTGAAATAAGGATCTTCTCTATTCTTATTTCGTAGATTTATTCTACATTCATTATCAAAGCTCTCTGTCAGAAATAGATTTTTTTTTTAAAGTAAAAAATTGTGGGAAATTTTTTATTAACAAGTTTTCGCTCAAATGCTCATCGTATCACTTGTACATTATACCGCATGCATATATTGTTTTTTCTAATATATAATGCATTGTATTTTTTGTATATTTCTGTAGTTTTTTAACATGTACAAAAAATTCTTTAAATTTATCAGTTTAAAAGCAAAATTATTTCGAAACTTAATTACGTGACGAATACTCATTACATTTCCGGTATTCTTGAAGAATGTGTAAACCACTTTCACTTTTTGAAACCATTTCTAATCAGTTCCTAGAAAATGGGAAGCTTGATTTTTGTTTTTGGCGACTTGTTCAGGCAATTTAACATTAATTTTGCCCTCGTTGGCGCATTTGTATATTCTTAGCAGAAATAATTGAGTAATAATTCGCTGGTTGAATTTGTGGTATTGTTTATTTAGTTTCATTACTTTTTTTAAGGGCTGATGTGTGTGTGTGTGTGTGTGTAATCACGTACTTGGTCAGTCGTTAAGATTTCAAAAATACTATTTTGGTTTCGTAAGTATACTGTTATGATGAATAACACTTTTTATTCAAATTTATAATCATGATTTTTTTTACTTTTTTGTAAAAAGAAGGGTTGGAATTTCTTTAATCAATGTTATTACTTACTCTTTATTTCTCATAACGCAAAAATATGTACTCTGTTCTTCATTCTTTTGAAATCCATGAAAATATAAATTTTTGTTAACAGTTTTGTTATAAATGTAATTAAATTGTTTTCAAAAAAATTTTTTTTTTGCAAAAACTTTTGATTGTTTAAGGCAGTTTTCGGTTAATGTTAAGGAACAGGACCCAAATTTTAGAACAATTTTTCAGATGTAAAAGAAATGAACATTTTATGATATTCTGGCTTCACTATCCTTTATAGAGCAGCATTTTTTTATCATACTTCCCATTTTTAACCGAGTTGAATCATTTTTTCTGGTGTAAAATGTGTTTCCGTTTTTTCTCTTATACCGTAATGTTAAATGGGCTATGCCTTTAGTATTAAAACGAAAAAGAAAGCATTCATGGAATATTTTGAAGTTTATAAAAACTCTATATTGTTAACAGAGGTACGAGTTATAATACTGCAAATTTCCATGGAAATTGAGGCATTTTTCTGTCTGAAAATGTGCTTCGCACTTAGTCCAAGCTCTAGTACTTTTACCGAAGACAGCCTTAAGGAACTAGCATGCTCAGAAAATGACTTTACGTAAGCTAGAAAACAGTTTTAATCGGAGGAGGAATCTTCAATTGCAGAGGAAACTACTAAGTGTCTAAAATTAAAATATGTTGCATCAGCTCCTTTTTATATTAAAATATGTATAACAAGGGTGTCAAACTCGCAGCCCGCGGGCTGCTGAGGCTCACATCGAGCATTTTTGTGGCCCGGTCAGTATATTGGCACACTGTAATATATAATAAAATATAAAAATTTTTCTCCCTAAACAGAAGAAAGATAATAGCAGAGAAGAGAGAGAGAGATGTCAAGTGCCTGGACGTACACATTAAATATTTCTTGTTCTTTTATATACAGAAGAACCTCTATATTACGAACCTCTATATTTAGAATTTTTCTATATAGTGAACTTTTTCCTGGAACCATAAACATTTCACGATTTTCTTCATAAAATAACCTCTCTATAGTGAAGTGCATTTTCTATATAACGGAACTTTTTCTTTTGTGATTCGATTTTTGTTCTCCCTTTTTTAAAAATATTTCTGAAAAAATTTCAAGTTATTCTCTGTTTTAACACATTTTATGGAGGTCAGAAATCTTGAACTGGTTTTATTAGATCCCAACTCGTTGAGAGCAGTAGAGTTCTAGACGTTTCATCCAAGAAGTGCAACTTTTAACCCTCATTGCCCAGTTCACTAGAAACATCTTCGATAACCTCTTTCACCCTCAGTGGAGTTGTCCCATGTCCTATTTATAAAATAATGATGTTTAATATTACTTGTATGCTTTAAATAATAAAATGTCCTTAAAATTCGTTAATTTTAGCAGAAAACTATTTTCTTATTATTGAAAATACAGTGAATTCTTCGACATTCCTTTTTCTTGTTTTCCTTGCAGTTTTCTTTCTTTGATGGGTAAGATATATAAAATAAATATGTATTAATTTAAAAAAAAGTGTGAATAATTACTTTTTTAATGTATAGTGTTTATGAATTTAAAATTTGTTTTATGTGGTTTATATATATATAAAGTATATTAAAAGATAAACCTCTATATAACGAATTTTCCATATAACGAACTTTTTTCCGGGATTTAGCGACTTCGTTATATAGAGGTCCGACTGAATGTATAATATAATATATTATTCGAAATAAACCTACGTTTCTATAAATTTTGATTTTCTTTGCGGCCCAACTTAAACCTTTGTTTATTTTGCCCATGTCAGCTTTTAAGTTTGACACCCTTGATGTAGAGCAAGGGTGCCCAACTAAATCGGTTGGTGGGCAAAAGTAAAAATTTGCTAAACTAAGGTGGACTGCACATATCAAAATAAAACAAATTATTCAAAATATTTTATTACCTTACAATTAATGTGACACTTGTTTTTGTATTTTACTTGAGATTTTTTTAATATCAACGGATAATTTAGTTGACGCGCATCGTAGTTGATTGGTCATGTTTTCATCGAGCAATCTGATGCGATACTTTGTTTTTACCAGGTTTAATTTGGAAAAAATGACCCGCAGCGATAAGTAGCTCCAAATACTGATATAATGCGCATAGCCAATCGTTTTAAATTTGGATATTTATTTTCGAGGATATATTTTTCGTAATATTCAATCTTATTCCTTTCGTACAGGCTTTTTAGCTAGATGCTTGATTGTAATTATATTAGCTCCATTTGTAAATTTGGAGGCGCTGATCCCACCTTTATATTAAGTGGAGCTAAAAATATTGTTAACATTTCCTCAAACTTTTGTATGTAGAAGAATCTGGTGTTTAATTCTTCAAATAATTTTTCGATTTCCGTAGAATATTTGAAGAAGTTTTTATGGTCACTTTTATAGTCATTTAACAATGGGAAATGAATCAAATAGTTTGACCGCAATTTATTTTCATAAAGCTGAAGCTTTGCTACAAAGGCTTTTATATCTTGATAACAATCGGTAATTAACTTATTTTCACCTTGTAACTTCTGGTTTAGATCATTCAGTTTCATTGTTATATCTGTTAGAAAACATAAATCTAGAAGCCATTGGTCATCCGAACGTTCACTTATATTATGACGATTATTGTTTTCATGAAAGTTTTAATTTCTTCCCTTAATTTCCAATGTTAGGGATGGTGATTCTTTCCGAAAAAGATCGATTTTTAAATCTATTCGAATCGTAACCTGATGAATCGATTCACGAAAAAATCGAGATCTAAAAGATCGATTTATAAAAAATCGATTTTTCTTTCAAGACTGCTTTTACAATGTAAATATAAATCCCTTTCATGAAAAACAAGAAAGATACCATAATAAACGATCTTCTTATCAGTAAAATCAGGGAATTTTTTAGTTCAGAAAATTCGACAAATACAATTATTTGATTTACCATATCAAAGTATTAGGTATAAAAAAAAGAAGACATTTATTTTCTAAATGTATTTGTTACATTAAAAAGTTTAGAAAATAGATTATATAGCTTATAGTTCCCAATGCTTGATATCTAAACTTTTTTAACCACAGTCTCTCAAGTGTCTACTGGGATCCAAGCGGTTCCGCTCATCACTTGCGATGTTGCTGGCAATCGAAAAAAGGCGTTTATAAGGAACACACAGATGATCCCACGATACTCATATACATCATGGCTATTGAGTGAACGTGATGGAAAAGTAGTTTTTTTGTTCTTGCCAGTAAAGTATAGGATTATTCTTCAGGTGCACAACTGTCTGCGATAAATAGTGTTAAGATAGTACATTCAACAAATTGTAAATAATTTTATGGTTTTTGCCAAAACAGGAAAAAAAAATGGGATGTCGATTTTCTAGAATGAAATATCGATTCACTGAATCAATTCAATGGTACATATCTATTTAAAAAATCGATTTTTCTGTTTATCGATCTCAGATCGCCATCCCTAAGTGGTGTTCAAGTTTGGAGAGGGGGAGAACTCGAGTGTTTTCATCACGACCGTGATTCAAAATTACGAGGTCGGTCGCCAGTAGTACTAGTGTTGCTTCAGAGGGTGACGCAAATTAAATCAAATGAGAAATAAAGATTGTAATTAAACTTTTTGCAACAAATCTCAAAATACAAGACAAGGCAAGATTCTAATGGGAAATATTTTATACTGATTCAGAATACACATGTTTTTGTGTATATGGACTAACGGGAAGTTTAAGAGCTGAAATTAATAATAATTCGGAATATATAGATACGATGACATCTGTAACAACAAGAATTAGTCATCACTCAGAATATGTGTGTTGTACAGTTTTCCCGTCACACGGCAAAAAAGGCGGCGTCTTTTTGTGGATAGGAGAACCGCGTTCCCATGCACCCTTAAAATATTGCGGGGTCTTATCTTAAGTCATCACCCAGGGAACCTTTGACACTGCGAGAAACCCCTTACTCCATCCACGAGCTGGATGTAACTCGAGGATAAACAGGCCGACCGCTACCATCCCGAGACCCTAGAGAGGGCAGAGAGAAGTCTGTTAGAAAACTTCGAACCGGCTAGTTGTATTTCCTCCTTCCCAAGCAACAGAATTTGGACTCGAATGAACTAATTAACCTTTTTAATAACTTCAATGTATATACTATAATTAATAGCTGTGACGTAAATAAGCCAAATTTTTAAATTAATAAATATCACGCTACTATTATTTTTCTCAAACGCCACAGTGTTTACGGAATTAATAATAGAAGGCTATAATAAATTTTTACACTTAATCCTGTGGCGATTTCTGTATGTACATCTGGGTCCTAATTCCGAATTTGTTGATGAAAGCCCCTGGTGTTTCATAATTTAAGAGGCTCCGGAGTTTTGCTTATTTATATAAGAAAATGTTGAATTATATACTTAAGTTTATTAAGGTATCCGACTACGTTCGGAACCATGATTTTAAAAAAGCACATACATGGATAATTTTCATGATATTTAGTCACTTAAATTAGAATACATGTATACAACTGTTTTAAGGACATTATGACAAAAAAATTATTTAAATACAATATTTTGGCAAAAAATTAACTTAGAATAACCTTTTTCCAAATGTTCTATGTTCTAAAACATGCTTCTATTGTATTAATATTTTGCCTGTATATAGCTCAGACCTCTGTACAGAGGCTCAAATATGACTTTTGAAAAATTCACATTTTTTTCAGAGTTAGAACCACATTTGATTAATTATCGGCGTATTTTCTTAAAATTTCTCCCTTCTGTTTTCGTAAAACATGGATAAACCGATTTCCAAGTTATGCGTTTCAAAAATTTTAGTTGAACCTCTGTAGAGAGGTCTGAGCTGAATACAGGCCAAATATTAATACAATAGAAGCATTTTTTACAAAAGGAGAACATTTTGAAAAAAGGCTATTCTAAGTTAATTTTTTGCCAAAATATTGTATTTAAATTTTTTTTTGTCATAATGTCCTTAAAACAATTGTATACATGTATTCTATAATCTAAGTGACACTAAATATCATAAATATTATCCATTTACGCGCTTTTGAAAAATCACGGTTCCGAACGTAGTCGGATACCTTAAGGGATGGAAATGAAATAGTTCAATTTCTGAGAAGGTTGCATCTAAATTTAAAATTTTGTTTTTATAAGGCTAGTATTGTTAAGAAGTCTGGTAACATTTTTAATATTATACGTTGTCAACTAAATAGAGTATATTGTAATGAGTTATATATATATGAGTTTGAATGACTAAATTCGTATTATGATTTTAATCAGTGCCTTAAAAACAAAAGATAATTATGCTGAATCAACAACAACAAAAAAAAATATTACCATTTCGTGTTATTTTGTCTATTGTTTTGTTCATATATCTTATCGAAATAGATAATTTAGCATTTAATCTGCTTTTTCTACATGAAATGGAGGGGGTGGGGGAAGGTTTGTTATATTGTTTTAAAAACAGAGTATTTTTTTTATTACAGCTTTTTTGTAAAAAAAAAATATTAATACCTCTATGCTACTTTGCTTATCAATTTTTTTGTTAATTTTTTTTTATATTATCTCAAAACGTATTTAATATGATAAAGAGATATGAAAACTTTAGAAAAATGAAAAACAGTGAGAGTACAACTGTAAAAGATACATTCACTTTCTTCTTTCATTATATCTAAAACTTCTAGATAAGGTTTACGAAATAGATTTTTCTCTTTAATGCTTATAATTTAGAGGAAGGTTTTAGGCGAATTTCGAAAAAAAAAAAAAAAAAAAAAAAACTGCAAAAGAATGTAAATGATTTCTTTTCCCCAAATTTTCCCGATTATCTCGGGGAAGGGGGGAGGTGAACAAATCTGGTATAGACTTAAGTATAGAAATGTTTCTTCAAAAAATCACATTTAAAATTTTGCAGTCTTTGCTATACATATTTTTGTTTTCCTATTTTAACGCAAAACTAATAGACGAATAGTTAAGAAAATTGATAATTGTACAATTAGTCCAAGGTCCTATCCCTGAATATCATTTACAGTACTTAACTAAATGTTATTGTGTTTCTTTTATAAGTGTAAAAAGTATTTTGTGATAAGCCTCCAAATAATGACTAATGTAGCCATTTTTTGTTGCTTTTTTTATTTAATAGAAAGGAATTCATTTAAGCCACCATTAAAATAAATTTCTGCTATTTTACTATGAATCATAATCATCAAAAACATTATCTATTAGATTTTTTTTAAAAAAAATGCTTTTGTGCATAGATGATTATAATGTACTAAACATAATTTTTTTTTTTTTTTGTAAATATATTTATGAGTTTGTTAACATTAACTTAAATGTCCGTAAAGTTTTATATAAAACTGAAGATTACATTATAAAAATGAAAAGTATTTTGCATAAAGGTATAAAAAAAATGTTTAAGTCTTATTTTAGCTGTAGACTTGGCCTATTTGGTTTACTTTTCACTGATTTTTTTTTAATTGATGTTCTACATTAACTTGATGTTAAGCTGAAAAAACTTAAGTTTGAAGAATAGATTATCAGTTGAGATGCTTACATGCCCTTATCCACAATTCAGAATTTCGGGGCTCGTAGCCTAACAGCCCTCGTGCTTCCTCGAAATGTAAGGTTAAGTCAACTAATCACCCCCCCCCCCAAAAAAAAAAAAACCAATTTTTTTTTTACATATTTCGAAAAACATGATATTAAAATTGATAAAGTTATATTTGTTACGTAAAGTGCATAAGGCTAGAAAAATCATTAATAAAAGTGTTCCACTCTAGAAAAAAGAATAGTTATTCAATAAAAGGTTAAAAAATAACGACATTTCGCACGGCAGAAAACATTTAATCTTTTGGAGTGGATCCGACAACCAAGTAGATTTAATTAAATAATGGGGACGGTAAATGTCTGAAGGCTTAGCAATTGTGTGAATTTAGCCTTCACGGAAGTCTAGAGGTTTCAAGCTTTGTGGATTTCAAGTACGATTCTACTAAAACTTAATGTTCAGCAACCATGTTGGTATGCATGGCAGAGTCCTCGTATGGTGTGGAATTTAGGGTAGAATGACACGTGAGTTATACTTTTCTCTTTACTTGATCTAAAATTCACAAATTTGTTGCCAATCGTCTCTCGTGTGGCTCTTAGTTATTCAAATGAATTTGTAATAAATTATGGTTTAAAAAACCTAAAAAACACGCTTTTATAGTTAATCGAACTAAAAAGTAAAAAATAATTATCAATATAAGAAAATGATTAACGAGAAAATTAATGTCATTGTGGTAAAAGCGTGGGGTTCTCTACATCAATTGTTATAATTTCTTATTAGTTCTATTCGGAAATGCGGGAAGTGTAAAAATGTAGTTCACAGCACACCACGCTTTTACCACAATGACATTAATTTTCTCGTTAATCATTTTATTCTTATATTAAGAATTTTTTACTTTTTAGTTCGATTAACTATAAAAGAGTATTTTTAAGTATTTTTAAACTACAATTTATTTTCGGTTTTTTAGTCCGATCTGCAATTAAAGCGTATATTTTTAGTTTTTTTAAAATATCATTTATTCATTGATAAATTAACCTCAAATGCGTCATTTTTTTAGAATCTGGAATACCCATTGGTATCCTATGAGTGTGTCGATACAGCCTGGTTTGCAAAATGTAGAATCAGCCAACTGAAGGAAATCTGGAAGAGATAAGTGTGAAATATTTAATGTGGAAGGTGTGAAGTCAATGATATTTTTCACTAAAAATATCACTATTTGTATTAACCTTAAGCGTGTTCGACTTAGGGTTGTAACTTAATCTTTTAGTCGACAAATCTGGAAATGAGTCCAGTGGGAAAGAGAGAACGTACTTGATATTCTTGAAACAAATTATGGTGTTTATGTTGAAGTGTATTAATAAGGATTCTGTGAGTGTCCACACGATAGCATAGTGGTCTTGGTCACAAACTCGTGGTTGGAGTTTGTGACCTCCGCCACGAGTTGTGGTGTGTTAAGAGTTCGAGTCCTGGTGATCTGGTAAACCTGCTTTGTAGAGAAGCTGATGCACATTAAATCTGTCGTGGCTCAAAGTCCACTTTGGCGTGGTGTGGGGAATTTAGGAGGAGGAGTACTAACTGTCATCGTCTTCACTTGATCGTGATTCAAACTTACGAGATCCGTCGCCAATAGCCATCATGTTACTTTATAATACGACGATAATAAATACTCATGTCGTCCATCCGGTATGGTGGTTAGTGACGCTGACTGCTATGCCGTTGGGCCTGGGTTCGAATCCCAGAGAAGACATGGATGTAAATGTATAGTACCTTCGCGGCATGGGGGTACTTTAATTAGCGGATTTAATAGCTTTTAATAGCGGATAATATATTATGGACGTTTTGTTTGTAAGTTTTATTTCTTCTGTGTCAACGATGTTGCATGCCTGGAATTTATATTCGGTTTCTTATTTTGACAGTCTATCCAAAAATTTAGAATAAAACCTTTCAAAAATGTGATAGAATAAATTATAGTTTTTTTTTTTAAAAAAACTAAAACACGCCTTTATAGTGAATCGAACTAAAAAGTAAGAAAATTAATTCTTAATATAAGAATAAAATGATTAACGATAAAATTAATGTCATTAGGGTAAAAGCGTGGGGTGCTCTATATTAATTGTTATAATTTTTTTTAGTTCTATTCTGAAATGCTGAGTTAGTGTAAAAATGTTGTACAAAACACCCCAAGCTTTTACCCTAATGACATTAGTTTCCTCGTTAATCATTTTATTCTTATATTAAGAATTAGTTTTTTACTTTTTAGTTCGATCTACAATAAAAGCCTGTTTAGGTCTAATAAAAGTGTGTTAAGAAGAAATATTAAATGTCAATCGTATTATCACCTTTTAAACGTATTGCTATAATGTTAATTCGTATTATCACTTCTAAATGTATTGCTTTATAAAAATTAAGTATTTAGCAGTTAGAACAAAAATTATTTTTATTCACTTGCACCAGTCATTTTTTTCCCTTTCTCACATAAAGAACACTTTTTTTGTTTGTTTTATTTGAAAAAAATAACAAGCGTTTTCATTTTTAGGGTTACTCCTTTTTAAGGGGAAGGGCCTTTTAGTCGCTATATCTGGAATAAGTCGCCAAATTGGGAAATGGGGTATGGAATTAGTCGCCAAATTTGAAAATGGTATATGCAATTAGCTGCCAAATCGGGAAACGATATAATAAATTAGACGCCAAATCCCGTAAATCCTTAAAATCTTTATTTTTGACATCCTGATCAGGACAGTGGAACAAAATTTTGAAATTATTGCATTGTCATTGGTCCTTGACTAGTGTGCAAAATTTCGAAGTAATATGACCTTTTAAAGGGGGTAAAAAATCGAGTCCAAAGATTCGATTACATACAAGTGAAACTCATAAAAACGTGTTAAAAATTGTTAGATTTCTCTTAATCGGAGTTTTTTGGGTTTTGGTTTTTTCGGTATAATGAGCCTAGTTATAAAAAAAAAGGAGCGATTGAAATGAAATATAAAAAAAGAGTATCGTTCTTCAAACATAATTGTAGTAATTATATATGTAGCGATTTTCTCATTCCCACTGGAATCAAACTTATTACTGGGACATCTTTACTTGGTTATGCGTGATTAATTAATGTAACTTTATATTGGCAATTTATGTAACCTTATCATGTAGCTGTAGTATTTTATCACTTTTTTTTGGTTTTTGCAATAGAAAGATATAGGAACAATGATTAACGGTAATTGTATGACAACATTAAATTTTTATTAAATTGCGATGTACCCCTGATTCTGAGAGCCAATTCATGTTTATATTTATTGCGTGAAAAATTACGTTATCCGTTATTACATCATCCGCTAAAATGTTTGCATCACTATTTTGGTGTTGTTTTGGTCTGAAACTAATTATCTCTTATTCAGATATAAAAAAAATTGTCATTGTAAAACCTAATTCAATGATTTTATTTATAGGAAAGAGAACATTCAATTTGTAAGGCTCTTTTTTTTATCACTGATAAAAGCATTCTTTCAAAGGGAAAAACCTCCCTATTTACAATTTGCATCTCTCCTAACAAGGTAATATTTTGTGAACATGAATATATATTGATATCGGTAATATATAAAGCAAAATCTCTATATTCCTCTTTTTGAGGCATTTTTCTCATTAAAAAGAGAGATACTTCACTTTCGTGACAAACATTTAATTTAATGATGGCAAAAAATTCTAATTTTTGCCGTTTTTAGATCGTATTATCTAATGAAAGCTGCCATACTAAATATATCTGCTATGATTGTTAATGCAATAGTACATTATTGAGTGCTATAATTAATCTGTAATGCTTAAAATAATTAAACAACGGAATTAAAAAGAACATGGAAAAAGTATAAATTTAAAATAACATAATTAGATGAACTATTTGGAGTCGATGGTTCAATTTCCTAAAAATGTTATAGATACAGTTAAGGACATAGTAAAGACACACAGTGGTGTATGATAGAACCCCCACAAAGATGGGTAATGCGTGCCGTATGTTTGCAATCATGGAACTGTTGGGAATAGAAGTCGTATAGATCAGAGGTTGCCAAAGTGGTGGTGCGTGAGCCACTAATGGTCCACGAGAAAATTTCGCTGGTCCCCAGGAAAATGTGGAATATACTCACTCATCACGTTAAGTTATGTTTTAAGATACATTGATTGCGTTCTTAGATCACAATTTTTTTTTTTTTTAATAAATATATTAAACATTCACAAAATACTATAGGTGGTCCGTGGGATTTAGATTCTGAATTAACTGGTCCGTGAGGTCAAAAAGTTTGACGACCGCTGGTATTGATGAAGCTTATGGGCACTTCATTGAAGATTCTGCTTAAGTATATTCAAATAAACATGCTTGTCAATTGTTTCATCAATGAATTGAAGTTTGTCGGCACTTGTCATGCAGCCCAATAACATCACATGTTTGCCCCTGTGTTTTTTACTGTTACTAAAACCATTTTTTTCTTGTTATTGTCTTCGGTTTTCTTTAAACTAAACTCCTTCCATGGCAATAACAAATTAAAATGAATTTATTTTCATCAGAAAACAATACATTCAACCAAAATGCTCACTATCTTTCTTCAAGCGTTCCTTTGTAAAAGCAAGCTTTTTCCTTTCGATATCTTTTGCTGATGTATTGTTTCTTCTGGGGTTTCTTCTCCATACGATTGGAATTTTTTTTTTATCATGGTTCTTACTTTGAATAATCTTCTATTTACTATTTCACGAATTTTTTTTAGGTAATTTAAACTGATTTTGTACGCAGATGATTATTTTTCTCTTTCTATAATCGTAGTCTCCACATTCTTACTAGACATTGAAAAATTTTGATGAATTTAGTGGTAATAGAGTCAAGCTTTCAGCACAACTTCAGTTAGATCAAACTATTATTCTGATTATCAATCTGAGTGATACTTAATGTAATACACTGGCGTATCTAGTCCTGAGTGAGCCCTGTATCAAAACTCATTGGGGGCCCTTTTCTGGGTCCCGTTAACATTTTCTGATTTTTTTCTTGTGTATTTTGGAGCCCCTGAAGAGTGGGGCCCCCGTATCCTTGATACGGTGGTAGCTACGTCCCTGACGTAATATCTTATTTTGCAGTAAATTCAATATTGTGCTTTTCATTTTTGCCCATTTTGATAAGTTGAGAAGTTTATATATATATTTTTTCTAGTTTATTAAGCTGAACACTGTACTTTATAATTTTCTGAAGATTATATATAAGTACTATGTTTTGATAAAAATATTGAACTTGTAACAAATGGTAATAGAGCGCCCTCTCCTGGCCGTATGAACAAGTAACGAGTCTGTCTGCTACCTCGGTGAAGAAAGGACATGCCAATGTCCGCCCTCGCCAACCCCTTAGTATTTGTATAAAGATTAACTGGGTTTTATTTTATGTATTTGTAACTGTGTGCTCAATTAGAAAGTATAAACAATTAAAATTATTTGAGCTAGCTGCCGGTGTTATTTTTGAGTACACGTTATAAACTTTAAAATTTCTCGATTTTTTTTAATGCAAAAAGTGCCTTTATTTATGTCTATATTTGGATCTTGAAAATGAACAAAAATTTCTTTGTCAAATGCATCATAATAATGTAGTTTATACAATAAGTTTTTAATTTTCTTATTAATTCACACTATACTGTTAGTAAAACTCAATAAATTTATGATCCATTTATTTTTTTTTTTACAGGGGAAAATTAGAAGAATTTGTTTTTCTCAAGTTGGATAGATCTGATAACCTGGATAAGGATTGTAACAAGAAAAACTTCTGGAAAACTACTTCTGTTCGTATGTCTAAAGTGTGTTGAGAATTTATAGTGGTATAATCTAACAAGGAAAATAATTTCTTTCAAGCCTTTCAAGAGTAAAACTTTTAACTAAGTATTTGAGCACCAAAAGTGGAAGTTAAATAACTGAACATTAGCTCTAGCATTGATATACGAAAATAAATAGAGAAGGGAAGAATTCATGATAATTTATTAAAAATGTCTTTATCGGATAAAATCAACTCAGTTTTGCTCAAATTCGGTGCAAAACCAATTCAGCTGTCAAATAAAGACCTTACTGGTGATGAAATAATCGCATTTTCAAAATTGCTAGCCGATGATGAAGACCAAAGATTGTTTTTAAGAGAAGTTTTACAAATCTTTAAGGAACATTATACAGAAGAGCATGTCGAAGTAGGAATAATCTCGTCTCAATTAGGTTTCATTGAAGCAAATCAAGGAAATTATATGACCGGAAAGCACTGTCTTTCAGATGCTATTGGGATTTTTAGTGCTTTTAAAGAAAACAATATAAATTTGAGACTTGCAGAAGCTTTGACAAAACTAGGAGTTGTATACATTTTTTTGGATGATCACATAAAAGCAAAAGAAGCTCTAGACAAGGCTTTACCAATTGTTCTAAAAAACTGGAATTCCGGAGACATTCAAGCAGCTGACATTTTATTTAGTTTGGGTGTAGCGTTTGGAGATTTAGGACACCATAGTAAACAAAAGCAACTAATGGAACAAGCTTTACCAGTGATTCAAAACCATTTTGGACCAGAACACATAGAATACGCAATGAAACTTGCAAGTTTGGCTGCTGCGTATGTATTCTTGGAGCAGCCTGAACGAGCAAAGGAATTACTTGAAGAAGCATTACCGGTAGTTGAAAAACAGTTCGGTAAGGAAGGTCCAGAAATTGCAGAAGCCATGGCTAATTTTGGAGTCGTGTATGGAGCCTTGAGAGATCCTGACAAGGAAATTGAACTACTCGAAAAAGCTTTGTCTCACTTTGAAAAGATTTTTGGTGAAGAGCATGTTAAAGTTTCAGTCACATTAACGAATTTGGCTTTTGCGCATGGCTCTAAAGGAGATCATGTGAAAGAAAAGTCAATACTGGAGAAGGCCTTAAATTTAACCGAGAAAATGTATGGATCCGAGCATTCTGAGGTAGGCAAGATCTTAGTGAATCTAGCAGTTGTATGTGGAATCCTTGGAGATCTTGATCAAAAGAAAGATATGTTACACAAAGCTTTAACTATTCAAGAAAACAATCTTGGACCTGATACCTTAGAATCTGCTGAAACTTTAGTGTGCTTAGCATCGGCTTACAGAGACTTGGGTGATAGGTACACTGAGATAAAATTACTAGAAAGAGCCGTTGCAATACTTGAAAAAAATTACAGTTCTGACCACATACAGGTAGCTGAAACCAAAATAGCTTTAGGGTTAGCTTATGGTAGTGTGGAAGACTATAGAAAACAAAAGGAACTTCTTAATTCTAATATTCCAATGGTAGTAGAGCATTATGGACCTAGACATTCCCTTGTAGTGGCTGTCAATGAAGCCCTTCAATTGTCTAAAAGCAAAACAAACAGTAGTAGAAGTTGCTGTTGGGTCAGTTGATATGTAAAAACTGTATCTTGCGAAATTTTCTTTCCTGAGATTTGGTTATTGATTGAAATTTCATTCTCTTTCCAGATCTGAAGTTTCATCGTGAAAACAACATCAAATAGAGATGTTATTTTGTGTTTTACTATGAAGTATATTTATGAAACTTCCTTTTTAAAGTATTTTAATACAATTCTTAGGCTGACCTTGAGAATTGCTCCATTTTAATTACAATAAATGTATAGAAATGAAGTTCACTAAGTTGATTGCTTTCCTGTGTGATTTCCAACAAATATTTTTAAATATGTCTTAAATTACCCTTTAAATTTTTTAACTCTTTCTAAGGTATTCTTTTTAGAGAGAGAAAACAATTCTTTGTGAATGAGAAACTAAATATTTCAATAAACTGTAACTAAGATAAACCTAGAAAAAATTATCCTTAACACAAATTTTAAGTCAAGAAATAAAATTAGGAAACAACTTTACCTATGAATTTTTATTTGAGACTTTTTACTCTGAAACATTTACACTAAAAAATATAAATTTATTGATATTTTTCTTTAATATTAACTTCTTTGAGATAAAAAATATTGTAGTTATCCTTATTAATATTATAAATGCGAAAGTATGTTTGGTTGTTTGTTCCTCTTTCATGCAAAAACTAAATGGATTTTAATGAAACTTTACAATGGTACAGCTTATACATCAGGATAACACATAGGATATAATTTATAATGATATTGTGGGAAGTCTCTAAAGAATATAATAAAAATTGTCAAGTAAGTAGGGAAAAATTCTGCCATCTGCAAAATGTTCCACGACAGGATATATCTATCTTTTATATGAGAATGAAATTTTCCCATTTTGTTTTGTCTATGCCAGGAACTGCGAAGGCTTGTAATCTGCCTCACTCTCAGTCTGTTCAATTTTAACATAAAATAAATACAACAGAAAGTAATATTAACGTATTACAATTCTAGATATGAATTATTTACATTATTTTAAGCGTTCATTACACAAAATTTATAACAATGTGTTTCTTTTGCTGAGCAGAGATCAGCTTAAGAAGGTGTTTTCAAAAATCGACCCACAAGAGAGTTACGGGGAGTTATAAATGAAAAAAATCCTTTTTATCAGCTATTAGATCTACAGACACAAAATTTAACATTTTTTTTTTGTTTTGTTCAGCTGAATTATACAAAAACTTTTTTTTTCTTAATGTGCAATTCACGTAAAATTAACTCATTAAAAACTTCTTTATCCTTCAATCTGTATTGTGTAATTTTTCAATTCACCCATGCGAAGAACGGGTATACCAGCTAGTAATCTAGTAATTCATAAATTTTCTAGACTTGCCGTATTTATTCGATTCTAAACCGGACCCCTAATTCTTGAAAAGTTTTATGGAAAATGAAAAATAGGGTAAAATGGTTCATTGATTTCTAATTTTATGAAATTAAAATAAATTTAAAATGAGAACTAATAAGAAGCGAATTAAATTAGTTATTTTACCATATTATAAAAACTTTTAAATACATACATGAACATGTAACTGCTCTAATTGCTCCACCCATTGATTTTTTTTAATTCGATTCTAAGCTGCATCCAATTTTCAGTAGTATTTAACATTGGAAAAAAATTCGGCTTATATTCGAGTAAATACGGTATTTCACTTTTTAAAAAATTTAAATGGGTTTTTACATGATGTTGCGCAGACCTTAAGAAGTTATTCTGTAGAGGGGAACAAAACTTATCAGCTAGCTTCTTAAAATTAGCTATTTTATTTAATTGAAATGCTTATAGAATATCGGGAAAAAACTGATACAATGGCATCTTTGGAAAGCAGAACATTATTTATGTTATCTTATGAGACAGAATAAATTGTAATGGGCTTGTTAGAGTAAACACATTAAAAAAATAATGGATTACTTTTCACGAAAAGGATGTATAAGAAACATTGAATGCCATCTTATTATAATACACTTGTAAACTAAATGTATGAAATTCCTGACCATCGGTTTATAAAACAGTTCTGAAGAGTGGCGTCACGTTAAATAATTTTCAAAATAATTACAGGATCACGAGGTTGCGAGCGGCGGATAAACTAGTACCATACTTTTTTGACTTTGCATTGAGTAAATAGATAAATCAATGTTTGAAGAACTATTTCAGCCATTATTACTTCATTTTGTTGTAAGCCACTGCGGGTTATAATATCTTAAGACTCCTCACAGGCGGGTTAAAACCCTTGCAGATCCTAAGGATTTAAAGGGTTTTGGTTCTCCCATATTCATGTTACTCAAAACATTAAAAATAGCACATTACGGTATTAATCATTTTGTATTTGATTTTATATTTAAGTAATTTGTTTTAAACCCTGGACTGTCGCCCAGCCAGTATGGTGGCCCATCCCTTTGACTCTCGGCTTGTAACCTAGTGGGTTCGGGTTTGAATCCCGAGTAAGATGTGGTTGTATCTTCTTCGGGAAAGAAGTCGGTACTTCGCCTGTAATGGATTCCTGTCTCGAAAGGAAAGCAGCGCACCCCTTCTTGTTATATGCTGGGATCATCATCTGTAATAAATGTGTTTATTTTTCTGTTGTCTTGTATGGTTTATGTTCTTCACTTGTGTATCATATGTTCCCAGGATAAAAAACACACTTCAACAACAACACACACGCAAGAATAACTCAAAACGAATGTACTCATTTATCAAAATTTCATTACTGTTCTTTAAAAGTAAAATTGAGTGCTTGTAAAGTAAATTTTTATTTACCTTTTCTATGAATTTTCTATCATAATTTAAAATTTTTACTATTTTCATTATAGAAAGCTTTAAATTTTGTGTTAAGTATAATCTAGTTCAGGGGTGTCCAATACGTGGTCGCCGGGCCGCATGTGGCCCGCCAGTACGTAAGTTGCGGCCCACCGACTCTTTTAAAAAGTTTTTAAATAGCAGGTTTTTAAAGTTTTTTCATTTTGAAATTTATTTGAGGTGAAATTTATATACATATATCTACAACGTGTTTGCCTGTTGTTTTAAAATAAATCCCCTTTTTGATAATAGAAATGTCCTTTAGATTAAAATAGATTTATATTTTATCAAACAGTTACATTTGATTTTACTATAATAAATTTGGAATTGCACTATGCATATTCTTTACTATGGATGGAACATGATTTTCTCTGTGTGCGACTTTCATTTCTCCTCCTCTTTTTCTGTTTGGAGTGTCCAAAAAGCAAGAGGCAGTCAGAGATGTTTTTTAAAGTTAAAAAAAAAATATTCAGGACGGTAAAGATAAAGGAGAATGTATACTTAATCGCTTGCGAATGACAGCACTATCAAATTTCAACAATGAATAACGAAAGATCAATTCAATAGGAACACCGTAATTTTCAAGAAAATGGCAATTGTAATATTTTAAACATTATTTGATCATTGCATTATTATATTATAGAAACATTATTATATTATTTATGTCTGGGGTAAACAATAATAATAATAATTCATTCTGTTTTAAATTTTCACTGCAATTAATGTTTTTTTGTTTTTAAATCTGATATAAAGGTACGTATTTTTATGTGCGGTCCGCAAGATAATAATTATTTTCCGAAGTGGCCCGCAAAGTCATTTGGGTTGCATATCCCTGTTCTAGTTATTTAACAATATTTATGTTAATTATACATACACTCCATCAATGCCGATTTAAGCTCATTTCAGGCCCTGGGCGCGGTAGATCTACAGGCCCCTTTGTCACTGGCGGATAGAAATTTGTAACTAGAAAATCGGGTTAAGCCGGGCCCCTGGCGCCCGCCCTAAGCGCCCAATGGATAAGCCATGGGCCATGAGATTTAAGGAACATATTTCAGTATTTTAAAAAAAATGTTTGATAGCACGCAGAAAAATAAAATTGTCGTGCTTCAATTTACTAATGACCCCTAATTTACAAATCCCTTTATTAATTTAACCCTTTATCTATATACCGCATTATGATTTACTGCAGTATTTTTCATGAAATGCAAATACATTTTTTTTTTATCACTACATTGAAAATTAAGGGATATACGATACATAAACAAAAAATACTCAACTTTAGAAAATTTAATCCGTTAGAGCTAATTAATTAAATATATTCAACTGTAAAATTAATTATGTGCACTGTTCACTTAAAATAAATAGTCAAAACGTTTACTAAGGTCTTCATTAACATACAAAAAAATAAGACACTTAAATTTCGACAAAGTATGTTTTCGTGACAAAAATGCTAATTTTCGCAATCCGCTGAAAACACAATTTCTGCTACAAAACTATTCACCTTTCCCCCTAAAATATTCATCATAGAATCCGTGCTGCCATATATCTTGGAAGAGTGGATTTCAAAGAATATTTCTGCTAAGTATCGTCAGAATATTCGTAAAAATGTTTATTCTGTGTAATTTTAAAGTGAGTGGTATTTAACCCTTTATCTACCGATGGTACTTTTAAGTTGAAAGTTACAGTAGTTTGCTTGATAGTGATGTAAATTTTAACTCGAAGAGTATACAATTATGTCCTTAAAAATTACATTGAAATTTTGTTTTGGTATCAGAAAAAAGTTTTAAACGTACTTTTTTCCATTATCGAAAATGCATAAGTACTTCTCGTACACCACAGGTATTTCACGGACCCTTACAGAACTAAGTAAAAACAAAAATACCGAGAAAAGACAAGTTACAAAAACAAACAAATGACGATATAATGTCAGTTAAATTGAGAAATCAAATAAATGAATTTACAAAAAAGTGTGAAGGCAGTTTTATTGGAAACAATCTGGAAAAAAATTAGGAAGCCAATTGCTTTTAAGAGCATTTAGCGTGTCAGGCGCGTACTTTTTAAAACATTTTGAGCAAAAAAATGGGTAAGATGTTCAACACTTCCCTAATCACCAGCACCAGTCACAAAATTTAAGAGGGCACATGATAAATATGCTCATGTACACTAAAATTATTATGACCGGAAAGAAACTGGATGATTTTAAAACATTTAAATGATTGAATGAGGTTTTGTAGAATGATAGAAAAAACTTTACCAATAAATAATGAGCTTAGTGAATGTACACAGATTGTTTTAGAAAGAGACAATATTTTCTACAGATTAAAAAAAACTCTTTTTTATACGTAAAATCATTTGGGAATCAATTGAAGAACACCCCACTATGCTAATTTATTTCAAAAATTTTCTCTGCATTTTTAATTTATTTTTTTAAAATTTCACGTGCTAATTTGATAACGGGGGTAGTAGAGCGCCAAGCTGTTGTTTATGTTCGCCAAGATGGGCGATAATATTACAATATGGCTAGCTTAATATTTTTATCGTCTGTCGATGTGGTTGCCATGGGCATAACGTATATTAGAAATAACTTTTATTCGTTTTTTCCGCTATAACCCATTAATTTCAGACGATATCTTTAAAAATTTAACCATTTTCAGTTTAATTTTTCTATTTGCGTCTTCTGTTTAATTCTGGGCTACTTTTGAATATGGATATTTCTAAAATGAGTGAGTACTTGATTATTTTTTTTCTTAAAAGAATAAGTGTTGTGCTTTTAACTATCGCTATAAATTTTTTATTTTCGTTTTAAAAATGTATTTTTTTATGTTCTTTGTTCGATGATACTCGTTGAAGGAACTTGCAGTGCAAGTTTCATATTGCAATTTTTCACTACTTTGTAATTGATATTATAAATTAATTTTAACATACATTATGTAATTATTTTATTCATAATGAAAAAAAAATGCAATTACTATGTGTATAATCATCACATATAATCGTTATTTATAATTGTTTCTTTTAGCATTTATTTATAACTATTATTATATATTTGTTATTTATTTATAATTAATATTGTTATTTATTTATTTATAATAATTATTATTTAATTATAATTATCTTATTTATTTATAACTATTTATTTTGTTTATTTACAGCTATTCTTATGTTTATTTATAGTTGTGTATTACGAGTTCTCTTATGCATTATTTTTATTTTTTTATAATTCGACGATTATTCTTTTTAATAATTACTATTTAATTATATTATATGATTATTATTTCTAATAACCGTTATAAAATCGTACTATATGAATATTATATATAATTACGATAAAATAAAATTATAAGATTATATTATATGCTGCTTATAATACTATTATTAGTTCATGTTACTTTTTATTACATAATATTATTATTCATTATTTATTGATTGATCTAGGTTATTCTCAATCTCTTCCTATATTTTTCATTTGAAATACATTTCAATGTATTTCAAAACAATTCTTTTAAATTATTGTGTATCATTAAATTACCGCTAGGCCGCCATATTGGATTTCATTCCAGCAACAAACAGCACTTGGCGCTATTACCCCCGTTATCAAATTAGTTCCACTATGGTTGGTTGCAGACAGCCAAGAGATCAACCCTTTAACTTCCGAAAATTACAGTATGAACTCGAACAAAAGCAAAAGATACAAAGTTACCTTCATCCTTAACAATTTCAAGTCTCTTTTGAATTACTACAATGACATTTTGCAAGAAATAATGACGCCATTCGTGTTGTCAAATCTCTTACCCTGTAATATTTTTTTGAGTTCTGTGAATAAGTAAAATTCGCTTGAGGGGTGAGATTGAGGAGACTGTGGAAAAATTTCAAAGCCACATCGCTTTGATTCTTCAACCACATCTCGAGATGAATAAGCAGGTGCTTTGTTGACAAGAAGGAATTTAGTGATCATACCATGCCTTTCTTCATCGAACATCGCTCAATTTGCTCAACAATGATCAGTAATATACACCACTAGTAATAGTCTGACCTTTTTCTCCAGGTAGTCTAAAAGGATTCCAAGACAGTTACAAAAAAAACAGACACAGAGTATGTTCTTTTCTGAAGTGTTTGGCACTTTAACTAGAGACGTTTCCAACGCTGTATCAGCCGTATCAATGATACGAGACCCCAAGTTTCAAGGGCCTCCAACATGTATAAAATCGCAAAATGTTAAGCCCCTCCCCTCCAGAAAAAGAGTACCCTTAAGAAGTTTTGATACAGGGCTCACTCAAGACGAGTAACGCCAGTGACTTTAACATTCTGGAGCAGGGAATGAATTCCTATGCTTACACTCCTTGTGCTCATATCTTTGATCTCTGGATCATATTGGTAGATCCAAGATTTATCCATAGCTAAATGGTGAACAAAAAAATTCCTCATTTTATTCCAAAAGATTCAATATCTCCCTTGACCGGTCACGTTTTGTTTGTTTCTGCAAAGGAGACTGTAATTATGGAATCCAGCCATGCTGACACTTTTTACACGTACAACTCTTCGTAAATAATTTTCTTCCCACACTGTCGTAACTTACATCAGTCCCATTCATGATTATTTGGAGTTTTATTCCTTGTCGATTAAGAGAAAATGTTGTCTTTCTTCACTATGTCAGCATCGTCTGTGAATGATAGTCTTCTACTTGGATTGTCTGTGAGGAACATATGACCAATATGAAAATTCTTTCTTCACCCCATAATTGTATCATATGACGGGCTATCATTTCGATAAACAGCCTTCATTTCATAGTCGCTTTATTGGGCAATGTAACGTTTCAAACGAAAAACCTTTCCACTGCTCACCTCTATCGTCTCTATACTGAGGGTTATTTCTCAATCTATGACTTTCTGAAACCAAGCAAAGCAACATTAGTGTCTGTAATGCATATCATTATGCACATAAGATTTCAAATTATTTATGAAATAAATTTTATTGACATCACGGTCATTTAAATTTTAAGCAATTTATGATAGACCTTCATAACTAATCCAGCAGTTCAAGTACTGTGGAAGGCCCAAGACCTTAGGAATTTGCGTGAGTGAGTGTTTTTTGCGTTGCACTTTACGCTACGTCTGTTGGCAACTGACCTCGTATATTTGAGCTACGGTCAAATGAAAGGGACAACAACTGACCAATTTTTCAAACTTCAACAGGAAGACTTAGAGCCTCGACGTGCATTAACCCCTATATACGGCGAGTGTTTGGCGGTGCCAAGATTCGAACCCCGATTTGACTGAAATCATAGCCGCCTGAAAGACCAAGAAAAGTTGAAGAGTGAGGAAGGATGATGAATAACTAGAGTTTTGAATTAATAGAAATAAGTAACACTGCCTTATAAGTGTGGCGGTGTGATATCTATATAAACTAGTACCAAACATCATGCGAAGACGATCGTTTTGGCGTGGTCGATAAAGTATTTACGTATGGAACTGAAGGTACTCAGATCGAATCTTCCTTCCTTCATTGGTGACCCTGGCTGTGCAAAAGAACCACACCCTTCGCGCGCCGCAGTCGTGGCGTCATCTATCCACCGCAAAAGCAACCAAGCCGTCAAACATTGACGCAAATAAGCCGTCACTCAACAAAGCCGTCTCACACAAATGACGCAATTCTCAAGCCGTCAAGCACGATGACGCAACTGCTCACATGCTCGCCCCGAACATGGTGTAGCATAACTAGTACCAAACATGAACTAGGAACCACGAACATAAACTAGTACAAAATATCACACGAAGATGATCGTTTTGGCGAGGTCGATAAAGTACTTGCGTACGGAACGGAAGGTAATCAGATCGAATCTTCCTTCCTTCATATGTATACAAATAGCACTCTACATCTACACTATTAGGCAATAAAATTTGCTCAATGTAATCGCTGCCATATTTTTGTTATTTGTTAGATGTTGATCGCATATTTCATCTGACGTGTCGTAGCTCTTCAAATCTTGTAAAGTAACTGGCAATAAAGTATAAAGGAGCTGATGTATCGTTAAATCTATAGAGGTTTAAAATCCTCAGGTACGCGTAATGTTAAGTTTGGAGAAGTGATGCGTGCTGAGGTGTCCTCCTCGTCACCTGCCTGAGGTTCAGAATTATAAGGTCCGTCGCCAGTAGCCCTCATGTTGCTATACAATGCGACTCTAATCAAATCATATCAGTATCCCTCCTCTTTAGTTCAACAAACAATTAATCCTATTTGAATGTAATTAAAAACAATCTGTAAACCTACATTTTTATATATCTTTTGAGTCAAAGTACGTAGTGAAAATAAAACGCCATTGTGTAGATTACTACGCTAAACTTGAAACTCCAGATGGTGAAGAAGTGGGTCTGCCTGCTCCTAGAACTTAAATGTGATAATAGTTTTAAAAAAATAAGTCTCTTAAAGATTGGATAAATTTTTGGATTACAGAGTTTTAACTGCTGTCTATTAGTAAAAAAGTACTTAAATAAAGCCTTGAATAAGGGGGTTAGTGCTAATATTAATATCAACTCTTCCTCTATTGCATACATGAATCTAAATTAAAAATTATCCCCCATTGTTTTTAAGAATTTGTTGTGGACGTGGATCACACTATGCCATTTTCATAAGAAAATAATCGTCTTACTGAGCCCAGTGATACTTTTCGTAAATCACGGCATTTATTTCTTTTTTTTAAGAATTCAAATATTAGTGTTGATTTTATGTTTTAAGGGGTCTCAGGGGTGTTAAATTTTTCTAGAGGTCTGAAAATATAAACAATTTTCAAACAGGTATAATTCATTTAAAATTAAATTTAATGATTCGAATCTTTTACACATTATTTATAAAAGAATGGGGCTTCAGAAAAATATAAAATGTTTAAAATATAATTATAATTTTAAATATCATAAGCATATGAAAATTCTATGATAAATATTAAGTATTTTTTGTGTTGCGCACGCTATTTTCTAAAATAGTAGTATCTGATGTATAAAAATTTATAGAATTATAAAATGCATCATACTCTTTAAGCTGTGCCTAATTTTAGTATTATATGTCTTTTGTATTTCAAAATATTTGTAAAACATTGCAATTTTTTAAATATTTTTCAAAAATGTATATTTTTTATTTATTAAAATATGTAAGTTATTATTCTATTTATATAAAAATAGCTACAGTGTAATGAGAATACATTTAACTTTATTATTCAACTTATAGCTAGTAATTAAAGCTACTATTTTGGAAAATAGCGTGCGCAACGCAAAAAACACTTATTATTTATCATAGAATTTTCATATGCTTATGATTTTTAAAATTATGATTATATTTTAAACATTCTATACTTTTCTGAAGCCCCATTCTTTTATAAATAATGTGTAAAAGATTCGAATCATTTAATTTAAATTTAAAAGAATTATACCTGTTTGAAAATTGTTTATATTTTCAGACCTCTAGAAAAATTTAACACCCCTGAGACCCCTTAAAAGAGCAAAAAATATCTAGAGGACAATATTCAGTGATTTTTTTTCCTTCTCGTTTCCCCCTTTTTTTAATTCTTGGTATATTTTCATTTTTCTCTATTTTTTATTCAACGTACATAATTCTTTTCGTTTTTGCTTACAGTTTATATAATTCTGTAATCAATTCAAAAATTTAACCATATCTTTAAATTTAATTTTGTATTAATAATTTAAATTTGTTTTTATTTTAATTATGCCTTTTCTTTTCTTGCGGGTCAATCTATAACATTTGTTCTTTAGTGTGCTGAATTCACCTCGTTCCATATTTTTTTGTATCTTACTTGCCTATTTTCTTTTGTAAGTGATTCATATATATACTTCTGTTACTTACTCCTTCAAAGAATTTTGTGCTTAAGTAAAGTATGGTAAAAGTATATATATATATACGAGAGCTTGAACTAAACGCGAAGCACATTTTCAGACAGAAAAATGCCTCAATTTCCATGGAAATTTGCAATATTATAACTCATACCTCTGTTAACAATATAGTGTTTTTAAAAACTTCGAAATATTCCATGAATACATTCTTTTTCGTTTTAATACGTGAAAGCATAGCTCATTTAACATTACGGTATAGGGGAAAAACGCGAAACACATTTTACACCAGAAAAAATAATTCAACTTGGTCAAAATTGGGAAGTATGATAAAAAATGCTGCTCTCAAAAGGATAGTATAGAGAGAGTGACAACGACCAGATTGATTATGAGTATAGAATAATTCAATATAGAAAAACAAATTAATACTCTATGAAAGGATAACAGTCTAGGATAAAATGTCACTAGTAGCAGTTGTCTAAGTTTAAAAAAAAATATCGTATCACAGTCATTAGCAGTTTCAAAATATATTTACACAATCACTGTGTGTGAGAGTTTGTAAAAAAAAATAATGGAAATAAAAATTCACGGTAAGCCTTTGCACACAACGTCTTGTTTGTTTAGTATTACTTTCATAAATTGTATAATATTTTTTAAGAAAATGTCGATGTCGGCGAAATTATCGAATAAATTTCTTCACAATCATGAATTTTCCTCTTGAAATTTCACACAACACTTGAAATGGAAGGAAAGCGTCAAATCACATAAAACACGATGGAACGAACATTAAATTGAAGAAAATCGTCAAATCACATAAAACACGTTGAAAAGATTCACTTTTCTTGCATCGCCCTTTTTTTTTTCTTTTGCTTGGGTTTTTCTAGGGGTTTTTAAATTAAGGAAAGGCCCGACCCCCCATATGTATGACAACGACCAGATTGAATTGATGCATTTATTTGGGGAATTATCTACAAGGGAGGGCTAAATTTAGTAAAAGTTATCAGGGGGTTTGGGATTCCCCAGGCGTCCATCGCTGCCCTTCGTCTCTTCTCTCTTCCTTCTCTCTCTGTCTTCCCGCGCAATCGTCTATTCGTCTGTCGTCTCTTTACTCTCGCCCCTTTGTCATAGGTGGCGCGCTCTTTCCTTACGTCATTAAGGGGGAAAATAGGAAGGATATGATAACGTACATCCATTCCTAAAAAGTGAAGCCAGAATATCATTAATTTTTCATTTCTTTTTTTTATCTGAAAAAAATGTTCCAAATTTGGGTCCTATTCTTTAACATTAACAGAAAACAGCCTTAATGCAGCGTTTATCAAACTGTGGGGTGGATAATCCTAATAGGGAGTGCGAGCATGTCGAAAAGTCAGAAATAAAAGATTTAAAAATTTTTTTAATTTACTGAAAGGAATCAAAACAAAATACATTCTGAGATAATAAAAAATACACATTTACTATGATATAAATTTAAAAAATGTATCAGTACCCAAAAAGTGGATATAAATTCATCAATATTAAGTTAAGAACAAGTTTTATAAAAGCTAGTGATCCCGAGAGCTTGTCATATACAAAATTTAATACTTATCTTGATAATTTGTACAGTTTATAATTAAAATCGTTTTTGTGTAGCTTTAGCGTCGAAGTACATTATTTTTGAATTCAATAATTGTATAGAGGGGTAACAAGAAAATTATGATTGAAACTTGGGTCGCAAACACAGAAAGTTTGAGAAGTACTGGATTAATATGTATGTACAATAAATAATATAAGAGAACAGATACTAACTAATAATTCCTATTTAAACAAATCATATTTAAATTTATTTATAGATTTCCCTTGTAAAAAAATTCGCTAAAAGCCCTCGTTTATTTTCAAGAAGTGATACGTATTAATAAATAATCAATCAATCAACCTTGCTAATTTTTTGTTATCTTCCGATGTTTTATTCATTTTTTAATACATTCTATGGTACTAAAAGTGTGCTCTATGAATTAATTTATTACTTCCGAATTATACGTGGATGTTATGGATTCTCTCTGACAGTCGAAGTGCTGTTCAATATCTTGATAATTGGAGAAATGCTAGTGATCGAAGAGGATTGAAGCTATAAATAAGCTCAAAACCCTGGTTGGGCATTACGTCGATCGCGGTCGACCGTTGGACCGCTGAGGCAATTTGGGATGACCGCCTGAAGATTAGGACTAAGTAATACATACGGAAATTTCAAGATTGACTGACAGTACACAGAATAAGTCTTCTACTGAATATAATTACGAGAACTTACTTTAGATGAAAATGTTTCATTTTTTTAATGTATTTTGAATTGTTTGATCATAAATGCATCATTAGATATTATTATATTTGTGGCTATCAGTGGCCACACAGGAACATTTTAAGGGTGGAAGAGGTTCAGGGTTGCAAGTTTACCATTCTCGTATCACGCCACCCAACACATTCTTTTGATATTATCGATTTTCGAACAAAAAAGTAAAAATTATATTAATAATTAACATTAATTACTAAAATTAATTATTAGTAATAAATACTCAATTAAATTTTACGTACTATACACATAGGATTATAATATATCGGGAGAAAAAAAGTCAAGGGCTTTGGAGAGGGGGTCTGGACCCGGGGACCCCCTTTGTGTACGCCACTGGTGACTATTATTATGTTTGTATTGCTTTAAACGCGGTTTCAAAAGATGAGTTTTATTAGTGAGGTAAGTACACACACACACACACACACACACACACACAACACACACACACACACACACACACACACACACACAAAACCCAACACACACACACCACACACACACACACACACACACACACACACACACACACACACACATTCCGTATTTATTATTAAGTTATAATAAGTATTGTTGATCTTTTTTTATTACCTCACCACACTTACGACTCTGGGCAGTGGGCACACTCTTGAATTTTTCAAAGGGGCGTGGCATGGTGGTCCAGGGTCGAATGTCTACCATTTTCATATCCCATCCTAATACGCAGCCAAACATATTTTTTCTTCATTTTGTAGATTGTCGGAAACAAAGAACAGTAAGAAATAAATTATTGAATAAATAATCAGCATTAATTAATAAAAAATTAATAATAAATACTTAATTAAATTTTACGCGCTATATGCATGGGAAAAAATCATGGACTATGGAGGAGGGTCTGTACCCCCACCCCCTCTTTGTGTGTGTCACTGATACTGGGTGGTTCGATCACCTTGAAAAAATTAGAAGTAGCCCGTACCCTGGAAAAGTCTGCCTACCCCTGCTCAAAACCTTGTCCAAGGCTAGTGTTCTTCATCTGCACAGTGAATACAATCTCATTTGAACCTGTAATATAATGATATTGCTGATAAAATGTCTAAGAATAGCACTACTGTCACTCATATAAATGAGGATCCTTTGGCCTGCTCCGAATAATACTAAAAAAGAAAGGCTTATATCTGTATTACTTGGAGGCAATCACCAGGGCACACATGGATTATAGTTAAAGTCCCGGCACTACTATAAAATTTGGCGGGAACAGAAAAGACCAAACTGCTTTGGCGTGTTTAACTTCCGGCCACTCTTAAAGTTCATTAGATGCTCATGTCGTATTAAAAGTTCGTGGTTTGTATAGAGTGCAATGCGTGTGAAGCCACACCTTACCATCTGCTCAATTGTGTTGCTTTGACGCAAGACGATTTCTGCAAAAGATCCGATGTAGAGCTTGGGGCTCTGAAGGCAAACAAACTCATGAATCTAATCTGATTTAGATTAGAAGGATAATAAAGGAGAAGATATTCCATACTCATGTTTTTGTAAAGGGCTTTCACAGATTCTGTTACTCTTTTGAATCATATTCTATGATCCAACTCCTTTTTGGGAATTATATTCTATGTCAATGTTTATCTTTTTAGAATTATTACACATCCTATTACTCTTGGAATTTATGACACCATCTCATAGTTTTCGGAAACGCTAATCCTATTTTTAAAATTGTTCTATATAACGCTGTCATTTCTCTACTATGTATTATCCTTTTATATTGTTTAAAAGATATTAGTTTTAAATATAGATACAAAAAGTATTGATCACGCCATTTTGGACATTTAGATGTAGTTGTACTGTAAAAATAAAGTTTTCATTAGTGTTTTCCATGCGCTTCATTTATTTATTTTTTTATCCCAATTTTGAATAATAATTTCTGCTTTTTTTAAGTATTAGATCAATTCTACCACATTATTTTTTTTAAAGTGTTATGCATAAATAAATAAATATTGTTCTGTGCGTAATTTCGTCAAGACATTTCTTTATTTTCATAAAATCTTCAGTAAACGAAATCATTTCTATAAATATACTGCTATCCACGAAAATTTTACGATTACTTTTACAGTCTTACTATTTTACACTATCTTTGCTGCAGACAACGTTATCCAGTATGGGCTGAAACATATAATAGTGCAGTAGATCCTACTGCTTACCCTAAGGTTCTTGATTTTGTTGGGCAATCTCTCATTAGCATGTTAATAATAGGCTTACTAGGAGTGTGCAGATCGTGGTTAAAAAAAAATATTACTAATAGGAACCTGCCTATGCGGAATAAATGTTTTTTGGTTAGGAGATTAGGCGAAAAACCATTTCAAAAATTTTTACTATTGGCACAAAGGGGTTGAATCAAGGGTACTTTAAACTTTCTGCTGGGCCGCACATAATGTATTCATGCAGCCGCATACATATGTTAATTCACACTGGCCGACATGAGGATAAATGGGAGGAGGTGTGAGAAATACATTAAGACCAAGGTAATCTTGGAAATTTAAAATGGATAATTGATCAAAATATTATAACTCCTGTGTTTGGTTTTTCTAATTTTTATATTTTGTCATCAACACTAAATTAGAAGCATTTAAACACTCTTCCAATTTCTGCATCAGCAAATGGTTTCATATGATTATCATAAAAAACAAACTTCATGGGAAGTCTTTTACCACTGACAAAACACTTTTGCTTTGCAGATTATTCAAGGAAGCTTTTATACCTCTTGAAACAGATCTTCGAGGAAAAGTGTCATTGAATGATTCCTGTTTATTGGTATTTTTTTAAATACAGCACCTTCATGACAAATGAAACAATTACTGATCCATGTTTGTTTTTCACTGCAAAAGAGTAAACCTTCCAATTGTCTTGAAACCATATATTTTCTTCGAATATTTTTCATTTGCATGTATGAAAGATAGATAAAAAAAAAAGTTCCAGCTATAAAATTTTCGCTACTCCACCGTTGTCTGTTATCACTAACCGTAACCGTTCCAAATAGAAAAAGAATATCAATTCTACCCGTATGACACCGACAGCAAAAAACAAAATTTTTATGTTTGATTTCTTGACAAAGAATTTACCACCAAATTTTTAATACAATATTCTTAAATAAGTGAATTTCTCAAAGCATTGGGCCATGGCCGGGCCACTTAAAAAGACTCCGTGGGCCACATGCGGCCCGCAGGTTGAGTATCACGGGTTGAATTTTCAAAAAGATGGAAAAGTCTTAATCTTAGTAAGAAAATTTTAGACTCATAATTATTTTTCTACAATATAAATAGCCAAAACAATGATTATCTATAAATGAGTACTGAGTAGTGAATAATATACATTGCAACATTTCATATACCACAAGCTCTTTGTCTCCGCACCTTCAAATCAGTCCGATACAAGCTTTTTCCCGCCTTCCGCTTTATTGTGTGTGCTATGTAATTTCGACATTAGGTATCTTTTAAAATTGAATACTAAAAAAGATGTTAAATGTACCTGACGTTTTTTTCTTGTACCTACTTGGTAGGCGTCCTCTCGTCGCAATAAATGTTAAAATTATTTAAATACCTTTTTCTCTTAAGGCTGTCTTCGGTTAATGTTAAAGAATAGGACTCGAACTAGTAACATTTTTTCAGATATAAAAGAAATGAAAAATTAATATGATATTCCGGCTTCACTATCCCTTAGAGCAGTGATACTCAACCAGTGGCCCGCCGGCCTTTTTTGAGTGGCCCGGTCATAGCCCATTGCACTAAGAAATTCAATTATTGGAGAACAATGTACAAAAAAATTCTTTCGAGAAAGCAATTAAATGGATCAATTTGTTCTTTTAATAGTAGAATGTGTGTGAGCAAGAGGCTTGGTCATACATGAAAGAAAATATAAAAATTATATCCCATAACTCTCTCTCTCTCTCTCTCTCAGTAAAAATTCATAAAAATAAATGTTTTTTGGGGTGTGCTTGATAGAAAAGTTAATATAGTATTAAAATAAAGTCACAAAAATGAATTTTAAGATTTTGATCGATTTTGTTTGTCAATGTTGCTTTGATCTTATAGTGTTTTTTTTCCGTTATCCGCATGTTGCAGCCGTATGAAATAGCTGTCATATGTATGCGGCCCGCATGAAATACCTATCATGTGTATACGGCCCGGCGGGAAAACGGTTGAGTTTCCCTCTGCGCCTTAGAGAGTAACATATTTTATAATACTTCACATTTTTTACTGATTTGAGTAATTTTTTCTGGCAGAAAATGTGTTTCGCATTTTTTCTCATATACCGTAATGTTAAATGAGCTATCCTTTCATGTTTTAAAATAAAAAAAAAATAATAATATTCACGGAATTTTTGAAATTTTAGAAATCGCTATATTGTTAACAGATGTATGATTTATAAGGTTGCAAATTTTCATGGAAATTGAGGCATTTTTCTTTCTGAAAATGTACTCCGCGTTTGGTTCAAGCTTTCGTACTTTTACCGAAAACAGCCTTAAACAAAAGTTATTTTTTTACCACAAAAAAAGCTCAAATACCTTAATTTCCTTTCCCTAGTGGCAATATTTAACATAAAAATTAATTTTTTAAATTTTATTTTCCTCTTCATCAATATACCAAAGAGCATCTTTTCCGCATAGGTTGGCTTAGAAATTCTGAAATTTTTTTTTTCGATTCACCCTAATGCCTATTCTCACGCTCGATGCGTGAACTACTCTAGTGCGACACTTCCTGGCTGTCGATTAGTCTTTCCTACACCCATCAATTTCATATTCGAATCACTATGACATCATTTCGTTCAACACGACCACCGATTTCTCGGAAAGGTTATTCGAAATTCCTGTAAGTCATAATTTTTGCCACGTCAAACTCAGAAAAACGCACTCTACTGACCTATGTATTCTTCAATGAGGCACATTGAAACTTCTCACGCAAAGAAAGGCAAAGGCTTTTATTGTTGTTGTTGACGTGTTTTTTATCCTGGGAACATATGAAATACAAATGAAGAACAGAAAGCATACAATACAACAGAAGAATATACACATTTATTACAGATGATGATCCCAGCATATAACAAGAAGGGGTGCGCTGCTTTCCTTTCGAGACGGGAATCCATTACAGGCGAAAGACTGACTTATTTCCCGAAGAAGATACAACCATGTCTTACTTCGGGTTCAAATCCCGAACCCACTCGGTTACTTGGTTAGCTTGGCTCTGCGACATATTCTACTTTTAAATAATACTTGTAAGAGGCGTTATTAACGGACAGCATTGTTATGTATATCTTAGTGCTAATCATTTGTATGCCTTAACGAAGTCTATATTCCATGTTTATTGGGTGTTTCCTTTATATGATGCTGAATATATTTTGGATGACTATCAGTGTAAGCCCTAGTTTTTACTTAGAAGTAAGTGTTTATGTTTGATTTTTAAGTATATCTATTTTTTTAAATTAACGTGCCATTTTCGAAGGTAAAAAAACAAACAAAAAACAATGCATAGTTGATTTTATATTTATATTGACTTAAAAGGAAAATTGCTATACATTAATTCACAGATGAAATATATTTTACTGTAAAATCTGGCGTATAACTTGTAACTCTGTATAACTCGCACTTATACTTTCAAATTACAATGTTTAATTTTTAGGTATATTTGCGGTATAACGACTCTCCCCCTCTTTATTACAAAGAAACCTGAAATGTACGTGTGCAATGCTCTTATATTTTGAAGTTATTTATTCGAAGTATTCTCGTAGGCTTTTAAAAAAAAATAGTACACTTCTAGAACTACACAACCCTCTTTAACCCTTTATCGACCGACGGTACTTATAAGTACCACTCACTTGAAAATAACATAGAATAACCGTTACTCTGACGCTACTTGGTAAGAATATTCTTTGAAATCCACTCTTCTAAGATATATGGCAGCACGGGTTCTATGATGAGTATTTTAGCGATGAAGGAGAATAGTTTTAAGCAGAAATTGCGTTTTCAGCTGATGGCGTTTTCAGCGGATAGCGAAGATTGTCATTTTTGTTCAGAAAAAATAGTTAATGTCAAAAGGTAAGACTTTTATTTTTTGGTACGTTAATGAAGACCTGAGGAAACGATTTGACTGTATTTTTATTTTAAGTAGACAGTGTGTGTAATTAATTTTACAGTTGAATATCTTTAATTAATTAATTAGCTCTAACTAATTAAATTTCCCAAAGTTGAGTATTTTGTTTATGTATTTCCCTTAGTTTTCAATGTAGTGATTCAAAAAAAAATATTGCATTAAAAAAACTGCAGTAAATCATAATGAGGTCGATAAAGGGTTAAGTTCATAAGGAATGTGTCATTTCGCTTAAATAAATTTGTATTTTGATAGATATAGAAGTCTCATTTTTATCTATGCTCATTTCTTGTTTTATTTTTTAAAGCTCTCATTTTTTTTTTTACCCGACGTATAACGCTCACTCGTGATCTTACTTTTTTCTGTATTAAAAGTGCGCGTTATACGTCGGATTTTACGGTAAATAATTTCACTTACAAGTTTGAATTGCAAAATTTATATGGGTTTTATAAATTATGGAGACTTAGAATCAAAACTATTTGCTTCTTAGAGTTGTTAATTGTATATTATTATGACGTTCAAATATTTTTGTCTGTACTTAATAATTGTCACATGACATTTTGCACTGATCAAAATTTTTTCCCGAGACCTTAAAAAAATTGTGTTGAAATATACTAATTCAGTCTTTTTAAAGCCATTTAATTTTTTGTTCATTTGCTTGGAGATGCTTTTTTGGTTTCTTAAAATTCACAAAATTAAAAAATTACAATTTAAAAAAACAATATTATTTTACCTCATTTCGATTATCCTCTGGAAATTGTGATCAAATATTTAAATCACTTCAAATGGTTACGAAACCCCCAAAAATGTAGTTGCATTCAGTTATGAGCCCTCCCCACCTGGAAACCTATATTATTTTTAAGTTTGCTTTATCTTGCTAAATTGTATCAGTAATCTAGAAAATATTGTAACGTAGGTATAATTATTTTTCAAATACACTCATGGACAAAAAAATTAGCGCACCAAGAAATAATTGCGGGATCGTAACGAAACTTGGCATGAAGGTACATGTCGGGGAGGTATGCAAATGATTAGAAATGCAGCGTGATTGAGCAGTACGTATAGCCGATAGAAGGCGTTTAACGTCGTTCTCCGTGGAGTATAAAGCAGGTAACCAAAGCTTGTTTGAGTGTGCTAAATCGTTTAACAAGGAAAGAGATGAGGCAGACATGCCATTATGCCGTTTTCGAAGACAATGTGAGCAGCTGTCGCAGTTTGAGAGGGGGAGGATCATCGCCATGATTGAACTGGATGGTCAGCTAGGCGAGTAGCTCGTCAATTAGGCCGCTCTGATTGTGTTGTGAGGAGGTGTTGGGACAAGTGGAGCTGAGGATGTTATTTATACGAAGACCAGACTTAGGACGTCCTCGAAAGACCAGTCATCGAGAAGACCGCCACATCGCAAGAAATGCACGCGTACAGCTAACTGCTTCGTCGGCCACCATCCAGGCACAGGTAGAACCTTCACTAGGGGCCCTTGTGTCTTACAGAACCATACGAAGGCCCTGACTAAATGACGTTTGGGATCGCGGCGCCCATTACGTGTGCTGCCCTTGACGACCCTACATCGACGCCTCCGTTTGGAGTGGTGCCACGCACGAGGAAACTGGACTGCAGCGGAATGGAACCAGGTCGTCTTTAGCGACGAATCCAGATTCAATCTCAGCAGTGATGACAATCGTGTTCGTGTGGGGAGACCCGTGGGGAACACCTCAATTCTGCCTTTGCTATACGTCGACACACCGCTTCCACATGGGGTGCCATTGCCTACAATACACGGTCACCCCTGGTATTGATCCGTGGCACCATGGCAGCCCAGGGGTATGTCCATGATATCCTGCAACCATATGTGTTGTTGCTCATGCATCGGCTCCCAGGAGCCATTTTTCAACAAGACAATGCTCGGCCTCCCTCGGCAAGGGTATCCCAAAACTGTCTCCAGACTGTTACTACCCTTTCTTGGCCTGCCCATTCCCCAGATTTGTCTCCAATCGAGCATATCTGGGATTATTTGAGACGGCAAGTTGGGCATCCCACGAGTTTGAACGAACTAGAGGCAAGGTTACAGCAAATATGGAATAAAATGTCTCAAGACATCATACAGAACTTGTCTGCCTCAATGCCCGATTGTATCGTGCATTCACGCGCTAGGGGTTCAACAGGGTATTAAATCCTCCGTTCTTCTGCCTTTTTCTCTGAAATAAATGATCCTTTTTCTTTAATTTTCTAATAATTTACTTATATCAAAGTAGTCATTACGTATGTAAAATTTCGTTTCATTTTGATGACTCCTTTTTGGTGTGCTAATTTTTTTTGTCCATGAGTGTATTTTCTAGTTTTAACTAATATAATTAATGATTAAATTTTATTCAAAATTTTCTTAATTTGCCTGTTAAAATGATCATATTTTTATGAAAATATATAGTGTAGTTCAGCTATTCTGAAACTTTGGGGCTCGCCCCCTAAAGGATTCGTGATAACTTTGCGTGGGGGCGTGAATGTATAAAAAGTCAAAAATAAAAGATTATTTAAAAAAATTATTAATTTACTGAAAGAAAGCATAACAAAATGTATTCTGACATAATAAAAAATAAAATAAACATTTGCACTGATATAATATACTTATAAATGCAGAAAGGAAAAGTAACTTAATACTTATTCAATGACTTAAAAAAGTAACTTAAATTATTCATTACTTAAATGTAACATGAATAAAATTTAATACTTATCGATAGTTTGTATGGTTTGTAATTAAGGTCGTGCTGAGCTTTAGCGTGTAAGTACATTATTACTGCATTCAATCCATTGTTACTTGTATGGAGAAGGGGAGGCGCGATGAAAATTATGATTGAAAACTAGGTCTCAAATATTGCAAGTTTGAGAATCACTAGTTTTTTACTAGAAGATTGTGGAAAATGTGCTTATAATGTGTATGTGGTATTGATAAAAACAACAACAAAAACACGAGAAAGTATTTTTCCAATTTAGTTATTTTTACTTAATAATATATATGTTTTTAAATTTTGCTGTGATTATTTCATTCAGATAAAAGAAATAATTAAAAATATTGCTTATAAATCTTAATATTATTATTAAAATCCGAAGGGAATTAGTATTTAACCAATTCCTTTTCTTTTGTTATTTTTATACGTAATTATTATTATAATTCAAGCAAAACATACTTATAAACATCAAGTATTTGTGTGTATAAAGTTAAATTTTCCTGCATCCAACGGTCACATATCCGCATTACAGTTGTTTGGTTTCGTCCAACACGACTACCGATTTCCCTGAAAGATAATCCACAATCTCGGTAGGCCTCTATCCTTCCTCTGTCGAACTCAGATACTTGACTAAAAGCTGATTGCTGTTTTCTACGAGAGATAACTGATATTTTTTTGAAAAAACCACAAGAAAAACACATTTGCTGAACTTGAAATCATCGAAATCTCCAAGTGGCGCCACAGGCGCGCGTGATGTGTCTGCGCTGAAACTCTAATCATTTGCATATCTCACCTCCGCTAATGCATGTTGTAAATTTCATATTATTTGCATGCTTCCTTCAGGGTGTTGCATTTATGGTGGCCAGCAGTGTATATATATGACTACGATAGCTAATCTAACTCATTTTGAAATTTTGTTGATTCGGAATAGGGATTAAGAGGACTTATATGCATGTCGATTTTCAAGGATATATCAAAATGTGGATCTACTTTCCTCTTACGGCACCGCATGTAAAGGTCATGTCAGGGGTGGGGCATTTGGGAAGGTAAAGATAATTTCTCCTTAACAACTTCACCCACTAATGGAAATAAATATTTTGTAAAATACCTTATTTGTATTCATTTATAAAAATTAAAATTAACTGCAGACATTATATTCCCTTTCCCCACCATTACAAGTTAAGAATAAAATAAAGCAAAAATAATTATTTTTAAAATTTATGATTAAAATAGATAATTTATATCCCGCCTTTTTCAACTCCTTCTATTAGTTCAGACTCTCCCTATATTTATTCATTTATCTTGTTCAAATTTTCAATCGTTAATAGAATACTTTTTATACATCCACACAAGTTCAAATACATTTTTTTAAACTTGTAGTGGAAGACACTTGATGTTAACAGTTTTTTTCAAATACTAATTCATAAAGAAACTTGATTGATTAATTTTAGTTTAATATGGGAGAATATTGTGATTCTGTCACATGTATATACATATTTATATTAATTGTTATTATATAATAAAAAGTAACTAAATTTTTTTTTCTCTCTTTGTTGACGTACCTACGTTCTCCACGTAGGAATTTTTTAAAATTTTCTACGTCGGTCAACAAAAACTAAAAATTTATTAAGTTACTTGTTTTGTATTAGAGTACTGAAAAGTCACTTAAAAATGTTAACAAATTAAGACTCATGTTTCAACAAAGTTGAAAAAAATAAATATGCATTAATCATTATGCTGTTATTTCTAATACTAGGGCTGGCTCTAGCAGTTTTGCCACCCCTCTCTTTAAAGCAAAAAAAATTTAAATTAAAAAATAAAAATTGTTCGCATAGATACACACCTATAAAACTAGAATATTTTTTGCGAACAAAAAGGCAGCATAGCAGTATATATATATATATATATATATATAGGCTAATTCTCTACAAACAAGAGATAACATCCAAACAATAACATTCGAAAAACACATAGACAGTAGGAAAATCACACAATGAAGGACTTATGAGTATCGAGATTAAAAATTATAAAATGGATGCTGCAGTGTTATAAATATTACTGACTTAGGTCAGCTATTATATAAAATAATTTATATAAAAGTGGGGTTGAACATGTTTTTTAGCCAGCCAACCTTCCCCCTTTTTTGTAAATAACACTGTGCAAAAACCAATAGGACATATATAATGGATAGGAATATCTAAATCCATTATAAAATAGAGGTAACTTACCTAAAAATTACCCTTACAAATGCAAAGCCCGCACTAAATCTGAGTACAATAAATAAGTTATTGCCAGATTCTAGATTCTAATACAGATTTAAATCAAGTGAAGGGCTGAAATGTAGCACTTAACAAAAGTATAAAAAAAATGGAAATAAAAACTAATAAGAGTTGCAAATTATAGCATAACTTTAATAACACTAGAGTAAATATGAATAAAATAATAATAAGTAATTTTATCTAATATTAGATTATGGAGATAACTATAACTATGAAATATTTAAGTTTATAATAATAAACTATTATCAATCTCAGAATTTTAATCCTAACTATTTTGAATAGCTTTATATATATATATATATATAAAGCTATTCAAAATAGTTAGGATTAAAATTCTGAGTCTTAAAAAATACAAAATACAGTAGAATGTCGTTTATCCGAGCGTTTATTATCCGGAGCATCAAATATCCGAACCAGTTTTTCAGAGATCTTGCAGTGAAGAAACGAAAGTGTGCAATGGTACAGCGAAAAATAAGTGATTATTTTCCACAATAAAGGTAAACTTGCGTGCAGGTTTCCCGATATGATGATTTTCAATAGTCGTATAGTGTCCTATTTTACACTGGTGTGCAAAACTTAAGCAACAGGTGGGTTTATTGCCATAACTTCACAAAAAATCATCTAGAGACATGAAATTTGAAATGAGGGAGAGTATTAGTACGTAAAGGATGAAAAAAGCAACGGCACTGAAAAAGGAATACAACGCATAAGGTATGGAATCAAACAAAAAAGCTTTATTGAACGCATAGCATCGTGACTCATGATTGTTATCCCAAAAGGAAGGGAAAAAAAGCAGATGTTCCTTAATATGGTATATGCCCTCCCTTACTACAATGGTTGCTTTGCACCGTCTCCGCATACCAGAACCAGCTGGTGCAACATTTTTTTGAGAGGTAGGAGTGCCCATTCCTCAATCAACATCTGTTTGAGTTGTTGGCTGTACCCGGATGATGTGAGGTGGAAATGTTCTCCCCAAAGCATCCCACACATGTTCGATGGGATTTAAATCTGGGAGCACGCTGGCCAATCCATTGAGTGATATCTTCACTTTCCAGCAGCTCCTCAACAGCAAAGTGCGATTTGGGAGTGAATTGTCATCCATAAAGATGAAGTCTGGGTCAATGGCACCTGGGAAAAGATGCAGATGGGGAAGAAGTACCTCCTCCAATAGCGATCCCCGGTTACAGACCCTCTGTCGAAAATGGGAAGCTCAATTCCACCGTTCAGCATAATGCCACCAGACAAGAACCCAGGACCACCGTAACGATTTTCTTTCCTTGATGTTACTGGGATAAAAACCGGGTCCCGATCTCCCCAAAATCAAAAACGCGTTGAGAATCGCTTCTGGACTGAACCGACTCTCATCCGTAAAGAAAACACGGCTCCATTGATCAGTTGTCCAGTTTTGGTTCTCTGTCCCACTGTAAACGGCGGCTTCAGTGGCCATCTTTCAACGGGAGGCAGCGTTCAGGACGGCGGGTAACGGCCCCTTGTGAAGGCGTCTGGCCACAGAAAAACCGCTACACTTGTCGACCTGTTGCTGTACAGAGTTTCTGAGCAACGGCGCTTGCTGAGTGCTGTCGAACTTTTTTCGCCTGCAGGATGATATATCGGTCATCCCCGCAGTTGTCGTCCCCGGGCGGCCACCCCAAACCCTTTTCTAACAGCTGTACCCTGTGGTTTGGGAACGCTTTCCAAGCGCGCGAAACGACACTTTTGTTGATTCCGAACTCTGCAGCTACACTGGTGACAGTACGCCCCTCCCAGCTTCCGATCATTCTTCCACGTGTGAAGTTATCCAGATGATTTTTTCTAGCCATATTTCACGAACTGACCACCGGCACTTGTAGAGAATATGGTGAATTGCGTCTCCTTCCTTTATTTCATTCTACTGTTGAGCAGCGCGCGCCGACATCACGCGTTTTGCGTACGCTCACATCGCTTTGACATTTTGTTCCTGATATTTTCATACGCATGACGTTTCTACTGACTTACATGTTCCCCCTACTGATCTCCAGACCTCTTTCTGCAATTTCATGGCTATCTGCTAAATTTTTACATTGTTGCTTAAGTTTTGCACACCAGTGTATATACTGCATGGATCACATTCGGGTTTTGGTTATCCAAACAATCGCATATCCGAACTGTGTCCGGTACAAATTGATTCGGATAAACGACGTTCTACAGTAATTCTAAATTAAGAACATAATTACTTGTTATTATTTGAAACGAGTAAAATGTAAGAGAAGAAATCCCCCTTTTCAGCAGGCCAACTTCGAAAGTCTATTGATGGTAGGGATCACAAGTGTTTATTTTAACTCATGGCTAAAATAAAACCACTTCTGTGGCTCTCTCTACCAAACACTCTAATTAGCCCTGTCCCCTTTTGGAGAGCTGACACCGGATATCGTATGGGTGAAAAGAATGTCCATTGTGACCCAACTCTGGGATGGGAAGAAAGTTCTACTGAAAAGATGTGCTAAAATACCAAATTTCATGATTTAAGATATACTCCTGCCTCGAACATTTCTTGTTTCAACATAAAAGAAAACTGACTTTAAACATACAGAGCACAAAATAAGGAAATAAGATACGTTAAGTGAAATACTAAATTCCCACCCTATAATATTTCAAAAAAATCTCAAATTTTTTGTAACAAACAAAATATTTTTCAAAATCGTCCGAATACCGCCCTTAAAATTTGCCACCCAGGGCAAGGGTCTGGTTTGGCCGGCTCTAGAGATGCCTCTGCTAATACAATTTGTTTATTAAGTTCTAATTTCCTGTAATTTTTGAGAGAGTTAGATGAATAGTTATTATTTCTGATCAGTGGCGCACACAAGGGGGAGGGGGAGGGTCCTGGGGCCGGACTCCCCCCAAAGCCCTTGGTTTTTTTCCGATTGATTATAATTATTGATTATAGTATATAGGACATAAATTTAATTAAGTATTTGTTATTACTGATTAATTTTATTAATTAACGCTAATTATTTATTCAATAATTAGTTTTTTACTGTGTTTTGTTCCCGAAAATCGACAAAATCAAAAGGAACATGATACAAGATTGGTGAACTTTCGATCTCAGACCCCTCCCCCCACTGAAAAATTCCTGTGTGCGCTACTGTTTCTGATCATTTATAATTTTTGTATAATATATTAAATAAACGTTTTTTTTTTTTTTTGCTGTGAATATGGATTTTTATAACTCAGATAAGTTTAAAAGAAACTGAATAAATTGTTCAGTATTAAAATAATCAACAAAGAAATAAAGAAAAGAAAGAATCACTTTATACTATTTAATTTGAATAAAATAATGTATCTGTAAAAATTTATAAATCAGTAATCTAATCATATAACTAGATTTTATTCATTAATTTTAACTACAACATACGTTAATAATTATAGGTGAATCAATACGAATTGTTTCAACTTTCACTCATTTTGAATCTGATTTAAACGCACAACGTTTATCCATTTATTCAAAATGCAAGATGCGTCTTTATATTGATTTTATGCAAGAAAATGGAGTCATATTTTGAAATCCTGTTCACTGATGAACTTATACTATAAATCATATTGTCACATATATCCCCATATATTCGTGGCATTTTTAAAAGTGTAATAAATTTCTAATGAACCTTTTTCACGTGCTTTTTCACCTTTGGGTAGTATGTGGTGAGACAGAAATATTTCTATCATTTTCTTTTTCTATCGAATATTGACATTGGGTTTTCGTGCATAACCTACATATACCTTGACAATCTATCTGTGCTAGTATTTGAAAAATATAGAACATTGACCTCGAGTCAGCCAGCAAACGGAGGCGAGAATAAAGTGAAAATGTATCGCATTTGTAATGAATTATGGTCATATTAATATTTAAATTGTAAATGAGAGGTTTTGTAAAAAATCGTTTTAAATATGAACTATTTTATTAGTCAGTAATTAAAAAAGAATCTCATTTTTTTTTACATATCTATGTGTTTTTCTCTCTCTTTTTGTTTTGTTTTGTTTCACGCTGTACTTTTAACGAAGACAGCCTTCTTTCATTTACTACGAATTTTTTAATGAAACTATATCTTCTTTTTTTTTTAAATATTTCAAATATGTACGCAATCCAACATATTCAGAAATTTTATGATAAATAATCTAAAATTATGGAATGATATTACGAATATTTTGTGTTAAAACATTTTTTATACCTTATTATATTTTTGATACATTACAAGGCAAAAATTTTATTGAAACGGTTTGTTATATTCAGCTGCATTTCATGCTACCATCTAGTGACAAGAATAGGAACTATATCTAATAGCTTTTCATTTTCCTCAACATTTGTCTTTCCCCCCGTGCAAATACTGAATGCTGAGTATCAATTAAACAGGAAAACTACAAAATAAATAAATAAATAAAATAAAAAAAAATTATAATAATTTGAGACACAATAAGTTATACCAGCGAATGATATAAAATCAGTAAAAATGTAGAAATAAACGAAATATATGTTAAACTTTTTTTATGTTTAATATAAAATAACATAAATCATTGATATAAAATGATGGAAATAATAATAATAATAAAACAGAAATTAGTTGCTGGATTTTATGAAATACGTTTGACATATATATAATGGCTGCAATCAAATTTTCTCAAAGCGTGTATATCTTCTTTATACATATTTTTTACTGCTTTTATTGTTAGAATTAATTTTAAAATGAACACAAACATTGGATATAAAATAAAATAAATTTTAAATATTAAATCATAAAGAGCATTATAATAGCACTTTTAATTATTTTTATACGGTTTCGTCTGAAAATGCTGAATATCAATGACCATCGATTTTTTTTAAAAGTGGATAAATTTTGGGCACAAATGTACATTTCAAGACAAATTTCATGTTATATTACGTTATACATAATAATATTTTAAATCTCCCATCGACTAAGCAATTCCAAATGCTATTTTTTGGCCAGGGGCGTAGCTACCACTGGTATCAATGATACGGGGCCCCCAAGCTACAGGGGCCCCAATATGTGTAACATTTTGACACTCTCAAAAAGTGTCTTTTATTTTTTTCGAATAAATGGGCCCCAAAGAAATTTGATATAGGGCCCTTTGAAGATTAGCTACGCTAGTGATTTTAGCACTCTAGTGTAAGTAATATTTTTATTCCAATCATTTTCTAAGAGCTCAAGAAATTTTTCTCGTGCAGAGATGGTTTACATTTAATATTTTTATTCTCATTAAAACTGTTATTTATATAATTATAATTGAAAGATTATTATCACACTTCAAATTTTATTCTTACCTTGATCACTGGGGTCTTAAATAATGTTGATTTTCATAACAATTTTCGTTCAAAGTAATGATTAAACGTTATGCAAAATAATATTTTAAAAATTAAGTATAGGGATTGCAATATCGGACCAAAAGTTCAATATCGGTATTCGGTATTTTTTTTATCTTAATACCGGGATACCGGTTTTAATACCGGTAGTAGAAATTTTAGAAAAAGAGAAAAAAACAGATGTTTCTTTGTTTTATCTGTCAGTTTTATTAGGGAGTGTTAATATCGCACAAAATAATTTGTAACTTATAAATTATAACAGTATATATAGAATCACAAAAAAGTAAAGGAACATCTTATTTATTTAAATTAAAAAAAGTGTAAAAATTATTATTCAGTTTATGGTACTATTACAAATTTATGATAGTTATTATTTTTTTAAAGTTATTCTTATCCATTATATTAAGGGTTATTATTTGTGAGTATATATATAATGAATCTGAAAAATATTTTGAACCCTAAAATATGATATGCAAATACATTGTGAATAACAAACTCAACAATTAAAAAAAATATCGAAATATTACGGACTTTCTTCACAACTACAGCCTTGTTTTCACAGAAATGAATATCGGACTACGAATCCTGATTGTATTCAGTATTGCGCTGAGCTGCAAAAGGATAGTTTAGTCCTGCCTCCTTGGATAATTAACATATTTTATCATTTATTTTGATTGTGCGATGCAACTTTATATTCACAATTTATTTGGCCCGTTAAGGAGACATAAAAACAAAAACTACACTATTTTGCAATGTTGGCCATCCCTGAACATATAGTGAAGACAATTTAAAAAAAAAATGTAAATACTGAAAAAACGGTATTTAAACTTGTGAATACCGGTATTACAAAATTGTACAAATGGCTCTAAGTACCGGTATTCGGTATCCCGTTGTACTGGTATTGCAATCCCTAATTACGTAATACAATCGAACAGCCAAGGAAAGCAATACTTAATTTAAGAAATGTTTCGCGACATTGACATACCTTAAGAAATTAAACAAGTGTGGTGACTCAACAAACTTTAAATTAGATAATTAAATGTTGAGTATTCCTTAGTAGACTATTTTAAAGTGTTTTATTTCTTAAAATTCTGAATAACTGCACACAATATTTAAATTCGACATTTAAAAGTACGGAAAGAAACACTTGAAACAGGAAACATCAGAATAGTTCTTAAATCAGTAATTCTCAAAATTTCAATATTTGCGACCCAATATTCAATCACACAATTTTCATCTTCTCCCTCCTCCTCCATACAATAACAATGTATTGAATTGAATAATGCTATACCTTTACGCTAAGGATTTACTTAATTCAGAATATTTGCTTATTTTCCTTTTCTCCCCCCTCCCAATAAATCACATATGCGCGCTTACATGGCATTGGGGAGCGAATCACATAACTTTTTATCGGGAGTTTAGTTATTAATTATAAACCGTACAAAATATCAAAATAAGTGTTAACTTTTATATATAATTTTACATATGAATACAAGCTCATGGGATACTGGTAATTATTAGACTTGTTCTTAACTTAGTATTGTTAAATTATGAAATACATCGTGTAGTAGTGATATATTTATAAGTGTATTGTATCGGTGTAAATGTGTATTTTATTATTTTTTTTATATCAGAATGATTTTTAAAAATAATCTTTTGTTTTTGATTTTTCAATACGCTCGCTACAGTAGAGTTATCACGCCCCACAGTTTGAGAAACACTGTCTTAAATATTCATTTTAAACCACAACGTTTGGCTCATTTTTAATTTTTAGTGTAGATGGGGATATAACAAGATGAATAAAATTGTTTTAAAGTTTTATTAAATAAAACAAGCTTTTTTTTAAATAAAGGAGGGAGGGGGTGGAGAGAGAGAGTAAATAAATTAAAACTAATTTTTTAATTCACTTACAGAAACTGAAAATGAACAGTCTTAAATAGGGTTTAGAGGATGAACTTTCTTAATATCTGTTCACAAAATAGTTGTTTTTCTCTAATTAATGAGATTTGAAGAGTAATTATACATAAAATTTGAAGAACACAAATGATTCTCTTCAAAATACGAATAACACTATATTCTACTGTTACATAGGGTTTCTCAAACTGTGGGGCATGCCTTTCTAAGGAGCTTGATAACCCTACCTGGGGGGCGCGAGTATGTCGAAAATAAAGATTATTTAAAAATATTACTAATTTAATGAAAGGAAGCAAAATGAAATACATTCAAACGTAATAAAAAAGAAATACATATTTAAAATGATATTATACAATTAATGTATCAGTACTGCACAATGTACGAGTATTTGATAATTTAACAATGCTATGTTAAGAACAAGTTTAATAATTACAAGCGACACCATGGGCTTCTTGTCAAAAAAATTTTGTACAAAATTTAATACTTATCTTGATAATTTGTACAGTTTGAGCCTTATTGTAGCAGTACTTCAAAGTACATTATTATTGAATTCAATACATTGGTTTTGTATGGAAAGGGGGGAGATAAAAATTATAATTTGAAAATTGGGTCGTAAATATTGAAAGATTGAGAAGCAATTCTGTAATATCAATACAGGAATATCTTACACTGCAGATAATATACTTTTGTTAAAATTTTTTTAGTTAAAAAGCATTAAAAACAATTATGAAAAATCAATTTTGCAATAAATCAAATAAAAATTCCGGTTAACATATAAAACGCTTCTCTTAATAATATGATTATATGACATGAAAATCATGTAATATAATCAACAAAAGTACGATTCTCAAATAATGCACACATATAAGATGTTTATAAAATACTATATTTATCGCAATGATTATTCAATCAGTAGAAAAAATATATTAAAATAAGTATTAAGGTATATATCCGACTACACATTTGGAGCCGTGATTTTTTCAAAAGCGTATAAATGGTTAAAATTTATGATATTTAGTGTCACTTAGATAAGAAAACGTATATAAAATTGTTTTAAGAATATTATTACAATAAAAAATAACTTAAGTACAATATTTTGACAAAAAATGAATATAGAATGACCCATTTTTAAAATGTTCTCCTTTTATGAAAAATGCTTCTAGTATAATAATATTGTGCCTGTGTATATAGCTCATACGTCTGTACAGAAGCTGAACTAGAATGTTTGAAATATATAACTTAGAAGTGGATTTATCCATATTTTATACTACAAAGAGAAATTTTAAGAAAAAAACGCCGGTAATTATTTCAATTGGTGGTAACTATGAAAATAATGTGAATTTTTCTGAAATCATAGTTTAGACTCTCTGCAGAAGTCTTCACACGATTACGATACCTGTAGTTGCTTCGACAAAGTTCTTCGAGGAAGATGATTTTCAGCAGCGATAATTCTTTTAAACTTCCTCTTTTTCCTTTTAATTAAGGACTTCCTTTCGTTCACAATTTTTCGTGGAGCTTTTGATTGCTAGCTAAATTTTATTTCGTTTCGAAGTTTAGATAGTAATACATTAGAAAAATGTCTTTTGATTTTTAAATGCTTTATTCACAACAGAATTTCAACAACCATCCTTCAAAAGCCTTAAAATTTCGTTCCGGGTTTGAGGATCCAATTTCGGTTCTATAATTTACTCCCACTAATAAAAATGGTTAGATTAGCAATTTAAAAGGTTCCTTTTTAAAATAAAACCTGCTGTAAAATGATAGAAATTCACCACAAATAGTTATATGCTTTTAAAATTGGTCACGCTAATTTTGAATCAACCGGTAAATACAGATTTAGAAACACTGATAAATGGGCTTCACAATAAAGAAATAAAAACTTTTGATTTACAGTCAAAAGCCGCTTCAGAAATCTAGGCAACCTTAATTAATTTTAAGCAATACGGGTCCTTGATAATACGATGCTTAAAGCCGCCAGCTTAGTAACCGGTAATGTTGAAATCGTGTTCCGGTTCCACTAATAATCGTAGTATAGAATAATGGACTACCTACAGTTAAATTCTGTTGATGCTCAAAATCCTTTAGTCTCGTGATATGTATATTAGGAAAATAAATAGATAAGGTTTCGTACTCGTCAAATAACCATAGTTGAGATCTAATCACATCGGTTGTAAATAATATAATTAAATGATTTTTAGATTTAAATTAATGTTTTTTATTTATTAAAATATGATTTAAATTACATTACTCTGGAGTTGAAAGAGAGCTAAAAGCAACAGATCTCGATATTTAATGCCATGGGCGAATGGCGAGGGTGATACCTGAAGCGGTTCTTGATACTATTGGACTGCTCCTCAAACTTTCAGTCTTGACGACCGAATTTTCGATCATAATTTCCTTTTCACCCTCCGTATAGTAGTAATGTATTGAATGCAATAATAATGTACTTTGACTCTAAAGGTATAAAATGATCTTAATTATAAAGCGAACGGAATATCAAGATAAATATTAAACTTTGTGCATGTTACTTTAACCCCTTATCTACCGACGGTACTTTAATTTTAAAGTAAGTGGTACTTATTGAAATTAAAATTATACTGTAAAAATGGTTATTTTATGTAATTTTACATAAAATAACCATTTTTACGAATATTTTGACGATACTTAGCAGGAATATTCTTTGAAATCCACTCTTCCAAGATATATGGCATCACGGGTTCCACGATGATTATTTTAGCAGGGAAGGTGAATAGTTTTATAGCAGAAATTGCGTTTTCAGCTGACGACGTTTTCGGCGGATTGCGATTATCATTTTTGTCCCGAAAAATCAGTTAACGTCAAAATTTGTGTGTGAGTGTCTTATTTTTTTGCATGAAGACCTTAGAAAACGATTTGGCTATTTTAAGTGAACAGTGAATATAATTAATTTTACAGTCGAATATCTTTAATTAATTAGCTCTAACGGATTAAATTTCCCAAAGTTGAGTATTTTGTTTATTTCTATTGAGTTTTGTGTTTTATTGTATTTTTAATTTTCAATGAGTAATTGAAAAAAAATATTGCATGAAAAAATTACAGTAAATCATAATGCGGTAGATAAAGGGTTAAGTAATATATATTTTAAGTAAGTTATTTTTAATTATCATCAGAACAAGTATTATGTTACTTTTTCTTTCTAACTTTTGATTGAAACAGATTGCAAAATAATTTAAAGAAGGTATTGATACAGAAAGATAACGTTGATACAGATAGGCTCTCAACTGTGAAGAACTCTTCATATATTTAACGTCAAGTGGCGAAATCAAAAGGCAACTTAGTAATAAATCACTTCTTGAATTTTGGGCAGGGGTGGATGATGAATTTTGTTCTGAAAATAAAAGTATTTCATATCTTTCCATTCCCAACACTAGTAATTATTAAACTAATATTAATTTAGTTTTGATAAATTAATTTTCAAATACATTGCACAGTTCTGACACATTTATAACTATATCGGTTTAAATGTGTATTTTATTTTTTATTACGTCAGAATGTATTTTGTTTTGCTTTCTTCTTTCAGTAAATTAATAACTTTTTAAAATAATCTTTTATATTTGACTTTTCGATATACTCACGACCCCCACGTAGGATTATTACACCCCTGTAGGGAGGGGGGTGCCCCACAGTTTGAGAACCACTGCAATTCTGCAATCCATATTATGCTATATGAGAACTTTAAACTTCAATTGAGTTTAACATGCAGCTATTCTCATTCCTTTACTGGGCGATCTTTTGCCTAACCAGTTTCCAAACCACCACTCTATTTGATTTTAATCGACGGAGAAGCTGATGACTTTTACCACTGATCTGTAATGGCTTCCACTCATATTTAAACTAGCTCATATGAAATACAAGAGTGAAATTGATCGACTGGATGAGTTGTAAAGATAAGTTAGCTTTACCATTTAAAACTTTAGATAAGCGATGATACTTTATGAGTGAAAATATTTTCAACATCAAATTTATGGGAATGCTAAGCATGGCCCTTTTTTCTGTCGAAGTTTGGGACTTTTCAGCTATTTATTCTATGATACTTTTTCTACTTATCGTATATTCCGGTGTTTAACGCGCATTTTTTTAATCCAAAAAAAGGATCGAAATTTGCAGGTACGCATTACGTGCCAAGTATAGAAATTATAGCTTTAAAAATAAAGAAAAGATGAGAATATAAAAGTTAAATTTCTACATACGCATTTGGCCTCTTTTTGTATATGTTTTTTCCTCTTTTAACATTCACAGATTCTACAAAAATTTATTAGATTAAATTTACCTTGAATGTTTTGTTGATCATAAGAAGCAAAACAAAAATACAGTTATTCAAGACTCTAGTAAAACCAATTGTTTTATACGGCGGCGAATGCTGGACAGTAAAAAAATTAAAAATCTCACGAAAATATTATGGTGCAGCTAGAGAAAACAGAATATGGAGAATACGATACAACCTTGAACTTCCATTAAAATACAGAGAACCCAACATACTGACTCTAGCAACATTTGGATCCTCACAGATAACCGTAGCGCCATTCAACACCTGCAGGACTGGACTCGAGTGGATGACCTCGTGAGCATTCGAATAATCAATAAGCTCAAAACCATAGCAAAATATAGAGACGTCCACTTTCAGTGGATCACTTCCCATGTTAACGTTCCTGGAAATGAAGTCGTGGATTTCTTGGCCAAAAGAGGCTGCTCTGAAATTGCGACCACTGATTATGCGCTCACATATCGAGAGATTTACTCTTTAATGAAAATCAAGGACAAGCAAGTCTGTATACCCCCTCCCGACCATCCCGGAATTAGTAAAAAAAGCCCTGGGGGTGCTTTGGAAATTGATGGAAACAGAAATGATCAAACGGCTGCGTCTGCGTCCAGATTGCACAGTGGGCATTTGAAAAGTATGACCTTCGAATCTGGCCGTAAGATTTTCCTGACTTGTTCCAAGTGTCACCAATTGCCGGCTTCTCCTGAACATATCCTCGATTGTTTGAGGTTAGCTTTGGAAGACGTCCATGCGAGTCCCCTTCTGGTGCTGGACTTTGCTAGGGTTAATGGTCTCATGGATCTGATCAAGCTGAAGCAAGGTCCTAAAGGATTGGACACAACGTAAACAACGAACCCAACATAATCAAAGTGATCAAGGCTTCCTAAATAAGTTGTCTGGGATATGTATTTCGATATAGCGATGAAACTCCTGTTAAAAAATAACTTTCCGAACTTCAGAGTGAAAAAGTAAAAGAGGAAGACCTAGAACAAGGTGGAGGGATTAAGTAGAAAAGTGGTTGAAGGACTTGGGCATCAAATAGATCACGATAGTCTAAGCTAACTGAGACAGCCTTAAGGTATCCGACTACGTTCGGAAGCGTGATTTTGCAAAAGCGTGTAAATGGATAATATTTATGATATTTAGCATCACTTAGATTAGACAATGTATATAAAATTGGGTTGAGAATAGTATTACAATAAAAAATTATTTAAATAAATATTTTGGCTAAATTAACTTAGATTAATAATTTTTCAAATGTTCTCTCCTTTGTGAAAAATGCTTCTATTATAATAATATTTTGCCTGTATATAGCTCAGACCTCTGTACAGAGGTCAACTAGAATTTTTGAAATGCAAACTCAAGTTTTATCTATGTTTTACAAAAAAGAAGGGAAATTTTTAAAGAAAATACGCCGATATTATTTCAAATGGTTGTAACTCTGAAAATAATGTGAATGTTTCAAAAATTATAGTTGAGCCTCTGTAGAGAGGTCTAAGCCATGTACAGGAAAAATATTAATACAATAGAAGCATTTTCTCAAAAAGGGGAACATTTGGAAAAAAGGTTATTCAAGTTAATTTTTTGCCCAAAAAATTATTTAAATAAATTTTTTTGTCATAATGAATGTCCTAAAACATTTTATACATGCATTCTAATCTAAGTGACATAAATATCATGTATACTTTATGCGCTTTAAACATGGTTCCGAACATAGTCGGGGACCTAAACAGGTAACCGTCTGTAGTGCTTGGAAAGAAGTCTTGTTGATACACATCTAAAGATTGAACTTCATCCACCTAGAAGTACTGTCGCTGTTTCTTCGTATTATCCGTTAGGTGGAATCTGACTATGTCCCAAATTTAAAAGAGTTACTGGATTCAGCAAGGCTTCGGGACGCTTTTGCCAAATATTTTTTATCCACAATTTTACATCTTTTTTCTACATCCATCCTTCTCATGCTCATGAAAATACCTTTCGGGATTTTATATTTCAGCATTGGTTTACTTTTAAAAATAACTATGATTTTTTAATTAATATGTTGTACTGTCCGCTAAGTTGAAGAACACAATGGTGAAGTAAAATCTTTCACAACCTGTTATGTTTATGTGAACCATTTTTGTCAAACGTGAAGAGCATAGCACATGTACATTTCAAGTTTATTCGTAACAAGCAATATAAAAAATTTTTTTAAGTCAATTCCTACTTAGATTAAAAAAGAAAATTTTTATTTTAGTCACTTTTTATTAAATAATTACAATTAACATAAATATGTATATACATATGACAGAATCACAATATTAAGTGGCAAGATTGAATGCCAATTTCCTTGCAATAATCAATGTATATTGTCACCATCTGTTGCCTTCTATTCGGAACAAATTTAGTTTTTTTCTCCCTTATAAAACTAAAATTAATTAATTAAATTTAATTGATGAATTAATATTTGAAAAAACTGCATTAACATTAAGTATTATCCACTACAAGTTTAAAAATATGTATTTGAACCTGAGTGGATGAATAAAAAGTATGTAATTAATGATTGAAAATTTGAACAAGATATATATATACACATAGAGTAAACTAATAGTAGGAATTGGAAAAAAGAAATGCGTGTTATACGACGAATACATCTAAAAATTAAACAAGACAGTTTAAAAGTATAGGTTGGCGTTATACGCCGTTGCGGGTAATACGGAATTAAACAGGAATAAGAAATATATTAATATATAATTCAAAAACTCAATATTTACTTATCGCGCGATTGATTTTGCTTCTGAAAGGGTATCATCATGAATAAATAATGAAATTAGAAATCAATATATTTTGGAGCTAATTAAGTCTACTACATAGTACTCTCATTCCAATTAGAGGGATCAATAATTCAATTTTTCTTTTAAATATTTGAACAGAAAGGCCATACACGCTTGTACTAAATTAAATGATCGCTTATTGTTTCTCAAACCGCTATTTAGCTTATTGCTTTTAGCCTCTCTAATAAAATAAATTGTTGTGGACACTTTATACTACATAACGAATACTCAAAATGCCCATAAATATTTCAAAACAGACAGTTGTGCTTCTATACAGCACTTTTCTCAATAGGACAGTTGATGGGGATATGACAACCCTAAATATTCTGGATCTCGTGGTTCGACTTTCTTCTAGACCAGCGGTACTCAACCTTTTTATCAGCCGGGCCGCATACATATGACAACTATTTCACGCGGGCCACATATATATGACAACTATTTCTCGCGGGCTGCATATATATGACAACTATTTCTCGCGGAAGCAATGTGAGGATTAACAGGAGAGGGGAGGGGAGAGTGGACGCTATAAGATCAAAAATATTTAAAATGCAGAAAATGATCAAAATATTAACAGTTTTGGATTCCATTTTAAAACTTTATTTAACTCCATCAAACTCAACTCACAGAAAAAAAAGGGTTTAATGCATTTTTCTACTCTGTTATGGGGTAATTTCGATTTCTTTTCATCAATGATCGCAAGTCTCCCACCCCCAAATATTTTATAGGTGAAAAAAAAGGAGGCATTGAAAGATCTGTACTAAGTGATATAGTGACGAACCAAAATATATTTTTTTAAATGGAGCATTTTCATGACAAATTAAACAAGTTGTGATTTCCATGTTTGATTTTTCTACAAAAGAGTCAAGATCCCAATCGTCTTGAAATAACAAATGTTCTTTATATATTTTTCGTTTAGAAAGCCCGAGGGTAAATTAAAAATTAGTTTCACGCATAAAATAGTCGCTATTCTAATGTTATTTGCTAACACTAACCGTTACAAATACAAAAGAAAAAAATTATCCCGCAATTCCTACCAGCACCACATCGATAGCAAAATCGATATATGTGATTGATAGAATTTCTTGCTAATTTTTGATACATTCTTCTTTAATAATTGAATTTTAGTGAAACGGGACATGAGCGGGCCACTCAGAAGGTCCGGCGGGCCGCAGGTTGAATATCGCTGTTCTAGACACTTAGAAACTTTCAAAGGATCCCATCCCATATTGGATTGAATGGTAATGAGATAGCCGATAGAGTTTGGCTAAGTCTGCCATTGCTGACACCTTGCGGGGTAACACTTGTCTAACTTGCCAAACTCTTATTCATTAAGAGGATAGAATTAAATAGGTTTTGAACAAAATCACCTGCTCAACTTTGGTATTTTGGGAAAATACCTGGTTGGTGTCACCAACTTAATATTCCTAGGGTTCAGAAGACGACTCGATTAAGCTTTTTTAGTGGCCACATCCAATATCTTACTTTTCAACAGGGAGAGAAAGTTTTTCCAAATTGTCATAGGTGTGAAACTGATTTTTGGTTTTATGGAGATGGTGTAATTAAACTGCACCATCTGGGGTAAGAAACAACAACACAAAAAAAAACTAATGCTTAAAAAAAAACTGATTATTGTTCTGCAAGAAAATGATGACTACATAATTTAGAAAAAAATAATCTGCAAGAGACAGGTTAAAAATATGCGTGGATTAGAGTAAGTTTTTTTCTCCATGTATGAAAAAAAATGTAAGTGTTATACTTATTTTTTCCCTTGGATTATACAGACTTTTCATTGTGAGTTAATCCTGCATTATGTTAAGAAAATATTTGTAAGTGAAAACACACATTTTAAGTAGGAGGAGTGGGCGCTGTGAATTTCTTGTAAGGAGATGAAAACAAAAACAACTTTGAAAGTAATTACAGTTTTAAGTTAGAAATGATAAAACCTGATTCAATTATTTTATGGAAATTATTTCCTAGAAATGTAATTACCCAAATACTCGTTTAATTCTTTTTGAATGAATTCTTATCTTTATTTAAACAGCTGCATCTTTTCTAATTACTTCGTTGTTTATTTTAAGGTCAACTGATTTTATGTTTTAAAATTTGCACTCGTTCCCATTTCAGCTTTTTAAATAAGTACTCACGCTTTATTATTTTATTGTTTTCAAAACTGAGGTTTCGTAATTAACGTGTTTATTATTTTGAAGGAATGCATGCTTCTTTTGGATGATTTATCTCAAAATATTTGAGATAAATATAGTTTGTGTGCCCATGTGATGCAAATATTTTTCATTTTGATTTATCAGAAAGCAATAAACTAGCTTGTATTGCAGTATGTGCACATTTTTCTATTCATTAAAAAGTAAACAATAAATAACAGTGAATGCTTTACTAAAAAGCTTCTCAAACTGGGGCGTACACCGGTAAGGGGGCACGATAACCCTAGGAGGGGGGTGCGAGTATATTGAAAAGTTGAAAACATAAAATTATTTAAAAAGTTATTAATTTATTGAAAGTAAACAAACAAAATTCATTCTGATGTAATAAAAAATAAAAAAGCAACAACATTTACACTGATACAATACACTTGTAAATGTATCAGTACTTCACAATGTATTTCATAATTAGTTTAAGAAATCCAAGTTAACCCATTGAATGCCAGGTGAATTTAACACTAGAACCGCGGCAGTTTCGGTATACCTAAAACTGAGGGCCGGATCAAATTGACCCCAAATAATAAAAATCCGTGTTGATATGCTAAAAGTAAGCTGTAATTATTTGGTAATGACATTAATTCATTGTTAACATTAAATTGTTATAATAAGTGATAAAAACATTAAGATATTACCATATGGAATATTGTATGCAGTTAGTAAAATATACAGACAACTTTAATGGAAATATTTTGTTTCTTTCCAGTCAAGATCTTCACAATTCATGCACATTTTAGGCAATTTCTTTTTATACATTTGTACACTTTCCACATATCAGTATTTTACAGCCAGAACAAGAATTTACAGTTTTGTCTCTACACTTGAAGGCGCTTGGCAATGAACTCTTTTTCGCATCTGCGCAGATTCTTCGGCAGTATCCGCCTATGTCTGTGTGTCTGACTTGTACTTTCTTTTATGAATATACGCACTACGCAAATCTTCAATGAGTTCTTGAAGATATTCTCTCCTTGTAAGTTTTTTACCAGTAACTCTTCTTTGTATAAAATCCATGAATTAATCCCTGCAAAATCAAGAATATTGTAGAATACATGAACTGGTCACCTCCTTGATCCTGCCTTCAAAGAATATTTCCGAGCCATTTGGTCGGCAATGTCGAAACCTAATTTTGTTGAGTTATAAAATGATATTGTTTCTGGAAGCTTTTTTGGGTGGTTATTGTCGATATCAACCGTGGGATGAAGGGAGCTCAATAATAAGACATTTTTGCTGGTTTTTCCCTAATAAATTGTCAAAGTTATATCATCATGCTCCATAACAATGTATCGTATAACAACATCTTTACTTTTTTCGCAAATTCAGGTACTTCTTTTCGATTTAATTTCATCGTTCCAGTTAAACTAGTGTTCTTCATTTTTATAACATTTGGGACAAATTTAGAATAATGAAAAAAATTATCTGTAGTGATATTTCTTCCTTTATTTTCGAAAGGTTCTATCAAACACAAAATGACGTATTCGGAGAGAGAGAGATTTTCTGGACATTCCTTATCTTTATCCAAATATGGAAAATCATTGAGTACGTATTTACTATCAACATCAGCGGCAAGTCAAAACTTCATACCAAATTTATTTGGTTTATTTGGCATATATTGCGTGAAACGACAACTAGCTTTAGATGGAAACAGTTGTTCATCAATATGGTCCTGGTTTAAAGCAAGTTATCACATTTTCAATAAATTTCTTCCAAACTTCAGAAATGAAACAGAATTTATCTGTTTGAAAACGTTCAGACCGTGTAGTGTTTTTGTTGAATCGCAGAAATTTTATAAGTTCTCTGAATCTATCTCTCACCAAAGTATCACGAAAAAGGTGGACACCAAACAACAGACCACAGACTATCAAGCTCTAGATTATTTACACTGTATATACCTCAAACATACAAAATTAATGTAAAAGCATCTAGTTCGTCTAATGTTGTTGACCATTCATTTTTTCCCAGTTACCGGTGAGCTTCTTCCTCTGTACAATTTTTGATATGACGAAGCATAGGTTCATCTATAAGTAGCCTCATGAACTAATTGTATGGCCATTTTCAATATTTTGCGTTGCATAACTGGTTGGGCTACTGTTTTCTTTGAAAACATTATGTTCATCAGTTCTTCCACGCATACAACTTCCAGAGGGGATGCTTTTCCAACACATACCCCCATTTGTAACTAAAGTTCCAGAGTTCATCTGGATTTGAATCTGATAACTTTTTACGTTTACTTACACATTGTGTTTTCTTCCCAGAAGTGGTTTTTCTGCTAGTACATTGTACAGTAAAATTAGATACGATATCTTCATCCGAGGAAGTATTTTCTCCTTCTGGAGGCACATATTCATCATCGTTGAAAACAATTTCTTCATTCATTATCGTTTTCGGATTCATTTTCCAATAATTTTCGCATATACTCGTGGGGCTCACTAACTATTAATTTACGCATATTTCTTTCAGCCATTTTCACGTAAGATCAATTTTACCTCCGCGTGTAAACAAGGTGGCAAAAATCGAACAGACTGGTACACTCAAACTATCTCCAAGGCAATGCAAACAACAACTTGTGCAGTCATAAAGAACCAGATGTGCACCCGTTAGACTACTGCATTAGCTTGGTAATAATGCACCACATTCCATTCAATAGGCCAAAACAAAAAACATCAGAGAGAAAATATTCCTTGAATAGGCTAACCAGAGGCATTTTTTCCATACAGAATGATTACGGGGAGGGGAGGTGTCTGCAACACTGGCTATTACTACAACAAAAAATTTTGAACTGCTCTTCTGTTACTTGTAACAATCTACTGACATTGAAGTATTGTTATACTTAAATCTGGAAAATTGAAAGAGGACTGAGAAAACTTTTCCTATTCCAGGAAACATTTAATGGATAATTTAGTACTTGTGATTATAATGGGGTCAAAATGACCCATTCCGCGGTTTTAGGTATAAGTATTAAAAAAAATATATAATTATTTAAGCATATCATATTTTCACAGATTATTACTGGTATAAAAATAGTAAAAGTCAAGAAATTTTTTTCAACTCCGTTTGTAACTTTTTGAGAAAATTGGAAACAAAATTGCTCTTAGGTCAAAAGGATCCCATCCGCGGTTCTAGTTTTAAAGCTTCTTGCCCGCGGAAGAAGATGCTTGAAATTTTATAAAATGAAATAATATTAAGTTATTGATATAATATTGTCATAGCATTTACAGTATTTAAAAAAACATTACGAGACAACTCGTAGCCTGGAGTCCTTGAATAAGATTCCTGTGCTCAGTGTCAATTACGAGTTATCTCATATTGGTTTTTTTCAATAAAAATGTTCATATACAAAGATTTTCTTTTCGATTTGGTTGGTTTTACAAGCTAAGTCACCCAATTTCATTTGCGACAGTCAGATGTGTAATGCTATGTCAGATTATCATACAGACGTGTAACGATCCTCGCTTGAAAAGCATATAAGGCGATGGTATTTATAAAGAGTAGTAAAATAATTTTAAAAACTAATAAAAGACCATCTGATGATACAAGAAAAATCACTCTACCCTACTTCGAGTGAGTGAATATTAACGTTGCACTGTTCAGCTACACGAGGGCTCTTGGCGACGGACCACGTAATTTTGAGCCATGGTCAAGTGACGTGGACGACACCTGAGCTGGCACCCCACTTTCCTAACTACTACCCCACACCAACGGGAGGACGTTTGAGCTATCGACAGATTTAGCATGCATTGCTGCCCTACACGGCTTGTCTTTTGTGGTACTGGGCTTGAACTCGTGACAAAGCCAGCCACGATCCGATACCTATACCACTCGGCTACCGCGGCCGTTTGCCCTACTTCGAAATCTTCCTGCAGAATGCATTCAAGTTATACAACGAAAGATATTGAGGGAATAAAAAGAGGAGGATGCGCGTCTATTTAGTTATAATGCATTTATTTCATGGCGACGGCAGCAATGCAGGAGAAATCAGTAACTATAATACAAATGCAACTGTGTGATTTTCATCCTTTTGAATATCTTCCTCCCACTGAAAAAAAGGATATTTACATAGCCATCTCGAATGTGTGTACAAAGAACAAAAAAAACGTAAAGAGACTAGGTATTTTTGTGTCCAATGTGACTTAACAACCCAGCACTTTGCGTTAATCCTTGCCTTAAAGTTCCTCATATACAGCAACATCAAAAAATACATTTTTAAAATTTTTTTTGAATACATTCATATATATATAATTATAATATTATAATAAATCTCTCGTATAAGTTGTAATTTAAGTAATAAAAATTCATAATTAATGTTTTTTGCCCCATATAAATTTTTCATTCATCTTTTCTCATAATTCCTAACACAAATTGAAAATATGTGATCAGTCTAAAATTTCAACCCAAACTACGAAATATCTCGTAGTTGGCGGTAAATGGGTAAGAACAAGTTTAATAAATAACAGTCATTGAACGAGCTTGTCATAAGCTGTTGTTTGTAAAAAATGCAACTTCATGAAGGAATCATCAGAATTAAATAAAATTTAATGCACAAGCGACTTGTATTAGTAGAAATAAATGACGAAATTTTCAAAGAAAAAAACAATATTAAGTGTCCGAAATCAGTATTTGGTGTAGCCCACCACACGCCCGCAATAGGTGCTGCTATACGACGTGGAATGGAGTCAAACAGATTTTGAATGTTTGCTTGTGGAAGAGAATTCCATATTGCTTGTATGCGCAGCAAAAGTTCGTCTTTTGAAGCAGCAGGACGCGGATCACGAGCGAGAAGACGACCATCCAAATCGCACACGTGATCAATAGGCGACATATCCGGCGAATAAGTATGCCAAGGAAGATGTTGCATGTGTTGGAGCTGAATAGAAGTCTCCCAACAGTTTTTGCAACATGTGGGCGTGCGTTATCCTGCTAACAGAAGGAAGGGAAGGACTTCGTTCTGTATCACTTTACGGATGTACCTGTTGCTATTGAGATTACCCTCAATTCGTAGCAAATTGGATCGTCCATGGTACAAAATTGCATCCCAAACCATAACTTCGGGTTTTAGGTCACTATGTCGTTCGATAACGCACTTTGGAAGGTAGAGTTCATCGGCATAACATCTGACACGAATGCGGCCATCATGGTCTTACAAATTGAAGCGTTATTCATCTTAAAAGACAACTTGGTGCCAATCAGCTTGCCAGGATCTGTGCTCATGAGCCCATTGCAGACGCCGATGGCTTACGGTGAGGAGGATCCTGTATAAAGGCACTCTTGCACTCAATCCACGGCACAGCAGACGTCGACGAAGTCGACATTAGTACACCTGTAGCAGTAGACCAACGTGCTGCCAAATGCCTGGAGGAAGCTGTACGGTCATTCACGCCATGTGGAGCTGGTGTCAACCGTCACGCTCTAATGTCTCCTTCCGTTGTCCACTGCCAGTTTTTCGAGTTGTTCGGTGCTCGTCGGTTCACTGCTTCCAAACTTGCATCACTGTGGAACTGTTCAGCTGTACACGTGCTCCTATTGCGTGATAGGAAAATCCTCCCTCTCTTGAAGGCCTATAATCCTCCCCCGTTCAAACTCCGTAAGTTGTTGGAATTTCTCCTTATTTCATCGTGAAAGCATACTTAGGTCTCGCTAAACGTTCGCTACTAACAAATAATCATTAACTATTTTCAACGCCCTCTATTTCAGTATCAGTTCAGTGGGCGCTGCGCACGCCACGCATGTGCGGTGTCACCGTAACTTTACTATTTTACGTAACATCCTATAATTGATATTTGCTGTAAAGTTCATTTTATTCTGATGATTCCTTCATGGTGCTGCATTTATTACAAACAGCAGTGTTTAATAAAACATATCAAAATTTCTCCTGAAATAAAAAAGAGTAGCCGAGAAGAGATGTCAAGTGTTAGGACGTCATATTAATTTTTTGTTCTTTTAAATATATGCTTATAATAATGTATTTTTTAAGTAAAGCTATGTTTGTATTAATTTTGTTTTTCTTCTCGGCCCACCTTATAAGTCAAGTTTTATTTATTTGCTCCAAGTCAGCTTTTGAGTTTGACACCTTTGGTGTAGAAGGTATGACACTCATTAAATCTGAGAGTCTAATTCAATGTCCTCACTTTGGCATACAATGTAAATTTGGACATTGGGACACCATCTATGTGTCATCCTCGTCACTTATGGCTCAAAATTACGAGGTCTGTCATCAACAGCCCTCGTATTTCTTCGATGTATGACACTAACAAAGCAATCTATACGTCAATGTAAAAGGGAAAATTACTTTTAAGGCTGTCCTCGGTAAAAGTACGAGAGCTTGAACTAAACGCGAAGCACATTTTCAGACAGAAAAAATGTCTCAATTTCTATGGAAATTTGCAATATTGCCTCTGCTAACAATATATGTTTTTTTATAAAAATGCCTATTCCATTAATACTTTCTTTTTAGTTATAATACGTGAAGGCATAGCTCATTTATCATTACGGTATAGGAGAAAAAGCGCGAAACACATTTTATACCTGAAAAAATGAATAAACTTGGTTAAAAACGGGAAGTATGATGAAAAAATTCTGCTCTCTAAGGGATAGTGAAGCCAGAACATCATATTAATATTTCATTTCTTTTATACCTGAAAAAATGTTCTAAATTCTGGTCCTATTCTTTAACTTTAACTGAAGACAGCCTTAAAGGAGTAATTTAATTTCTTTCATGTATTTTCATGTTATTTTCAAATAGCTAAATCTATCCTTACAAGAATTTGAATACTTAGTCTGTAATGTATTAAAACTAAAAATTTTTCGTCAAAAAAAAAGTCATAAATGTGGTATTTGTTTTTAATCGCAAAAGAGCCAAATGATTTTTACTTGATGTCAAAATAAATTTTCGGGCTGGGGAAGCATTTCACCATAATTCTAATATTGTATCCAACTTTCTTAAGATGTATTCTGGTATATATAATTTTTTTTAATATTTAATTTCCCTGAATTCTCGGTCGCGTGGGAGGCGGGTGAAATTTTTCGTCATAATTCTTAGTAATACGCTCCTTTCCCCCCTGAATAATCTATTCTTGATATTATCTTGTTAAAGAACAGAAAAAAAAAAGTCTTGATGAAATTCGAAGAAAGATTCTTAATCTAGAAATATATTCTTAGTGAAATAATTTTTTTAATACCTTAAGATTTTACTATGCTTTTCAACATTATCCTTGTGGGCAAATCATTTTATTTAAATAAATACTATTTTGCGATTTTTAAATGAATCATCACGAAATAAAACGAAAATTATATTGCAAATGAAGTATAACTGACTCATTGATAGATCTGTTATTCTAATTAAATAAAACTGGGGAAAAATAGAATATGTTTCATTGTTATTGACCATAATTTTCTTAAAAAATTTTAATGCATATTTAATTTGATATTGAATTAACTTCGTGAACTATTATAAAGAAAAAATAAATAAAAATATCAAATTTAAGTAAATTAAAAAAATTAATAACACAAGTTATAGATGATTTAAAAGTTATATCTTACTTATGAAATTACAAAGACTCTTAAGTAAAATTAATTTTTATTAATTTTATAAAATTTGAAATTTTAGTATATTACATATATTTTTGGAAGGTGTAAAGTGAGATACTTTATATCTGTTTCAACTAAGGTTTCTGATTTCCAGGGTTTTTGCATTCTCGGGAATACCTGCGAAATCCTAAGAATATAACTGTCGTTCTCAGGATTCCCGTAAATACATCAAAATTTCAAAAAAAATAAATAAATAAAAAAAATAAAAAAAAAAAATAAAACAAGTTGTTTTTAAATAAAATCAATAATAATTATATAAAATAAGGATACATATAAACTCCAAAATTTATACTTATCTATATAATGAGCCAAAAAAAATACAAAAAATATATAATTAATTGATTATTCATTTTTAAAATAGGATTTCAGGAAGCATAAGCAATTTATACTTTTATCACTCAGCCTAGTTCCAAGTTTTGTGACGAACGATTCGGCAGCAGAAAATGCTATCTCCGGCTTTAACTGACGTTGGAGGAATTGGTTTTAAAGCCTCACATCTAAACTATTAAAATTCGTTGGTAAACAAAAGTATCTATCTATCTATGTGTGTCTATCTTCTCACAAACCGCACTTCTCAGAAACTCGCCAAAGGTACCAAAATATTGGAAATGATCCGAGGAAGCCGTTTTGATCATTTATATTCCAATATTGCATTTAGTTAAAAAGATATTAATAAAAAATATTTAAGAAAACTAGTTTTTGATGCAAACTTTGATTCGTCTGCATTGTTGTAATAACTTTATTGTTATGACAATGACATAAGTAGGCATTGAAAATTTGTTTGCAGCCAAACTGAAGTGTTAGAACATAGCTGTTTTGACTTAACTTTCACTAATTAAAAAAATAAATGTTTTTAACATGTGATTAATTTGAAATATATTATTAAAATCACAATTTCTACTACTCATGAATTCCTTTTCACGAATTCCTATAGATATTTTCTAATTTAAATTCCTAAAACATTCCTGGTACATTTTTTTACCTTTTCTAACGCTGCCAAGATAAGTTAAAACGAAATATTGTAAAACTAATAAAACTAATAAACTGTAATAAAAAAATGCTGCCTTATTTATACATAAAACTATTTTTAAAGAACTTATATTTTCTGTTTTGGGAGCCGTAAAAATACAACGAAAAAATTGTAAAAACCGCCAAATGCTAGTAATAGTCAATTGTGGGAAAGCTACCACAGAACTCGCGAGTTTGGGTGCTTATAGAGCATGTGTGTGCGTAAAAGCAACTTTCGGAAAGTACATAAGCAGATAAAAGAGTTTTTTTTTTTAAATGTTTTTTCTTTTATAATGAGTGCAAATAATGAATTTTCCGGAAATTTTTCAAATCCAGTTAGTAGTTTGAATTTTAAGAAAGTATTCATCGTTTCCTGTATAAAATAATTAATACGCGATCTTAGTGTTTTATAATACATCACAACTCTGATAGTTTTCTTTTAGAGAAATAATTAAATGAAAAACCTTAAAATATAGGAAAATGCTGCCATGTTTTTATTAAATAGTACTATTTTCTTTTTAAATCTTTTTTTATACAAGAAATGTAAACAAATTTTTAGGCTTTTCCCAATAGTTCTTTTTTCATAGTTACATTTATTTAACCGAATAATCAAACATCCAGATAAAAGCTAATTGTAGACATTTTTTGATTCATTATTTAATGAAAATGGATATAAATTAACACTTTTTTTTAAAAAAAAATAAAGCTGTATTGTTTTTTATTATTTATTACTAAATTATTTATTTAATAATAAATTTGTACATTGTTTTATTGAGAGAAAAATTGGATTAGCTTTTTAAGTTTTTAATCGAAAATGGAAATTTGAAATAAAAGATATTATCTGTCGGGGGAAAAAATGAGGTTTTATACTTGAAAAAGTCAGTACAATGCTAAATTATTTATTTAATAATAAACTTGTGTACATTGTTTTCTTGAGAGCAAAATTCGATTAGCTTTTTAAGTTTTTAATCGAAATTAGAAATTTGAAATAAAAGATATTATCTCTCGGGGAAAAAAAAGGAGGTTTTATACTTGAAAAAACCAGTACAATGCTAGGCAGAACGGAGGGCAAAGAAACCTGTCTGACATAAAAAAGAAGTGGAAGAAATTTTGGAAAAATGGACTTAAATGACATAAATATAGAAATCCCTCTCTCATACACACACAGAAGTGCTGGCGTACAGAGAAAAAGGGAAAATTTCCATGGTAATAATGTTGTACTTCATGAAAGCTCCGTGCAAATCGAGCTAAACAGGAGAAAACAGACCTCGTCCGATGGAAAAGAAGTGGAAAAGCTCGAACAGAGAATTTTTAATGGCATTGATATAGAAATCCCAATAATAATAATACCAGGAAGTGGTGGACACTGGAGAGGGAAGGCAATCGTCCAAGGAATAAAGTTATACACTTGAAGAAGCCTGTTCAACGCCGGGCCATGCAGCTAGTAGTTTTATAATATTTGGTGATGGGTTTTCAGTCGAGTCGAACAACTACATCCCTTGTTTCAGGATTTTGTTGAAACTAGTACTTTCCTTGGTTGAGCAATATAAAACTTTTGTTTTAGAGTAAATTGCTTTCATAATTTTTTCTTGCAACGTCAGAGGTTTTTCTTCAAAAATCTCCATGCTCTCTCTTCTGAGTGCTAGAGTTGATATTGATTCCTCTCTTTCGGTGAAAAGCCTTGTCCCTATCATTTGGGCTTGTTCCAACTAAACAATTTTACCAGGCAATCGCGAAATATCGACAGTAACTGCAGAAAGGGGATGGATGAATACCTTGTTCTATGTATCATCCCCCAAAAAAAATCACAAGGTATTAATTCAGGACTTTGGGCGGCCATTAAGTATCTTGTTGAGTCAGCGCTCGTCCAATCCATCGGTGAGAGAGATGCTCTTCGAGGTAATCTCGCACTTAGGCCGACCAGTGTAGTGATGCACCATCCAATTGGAAAATGAAGTTGTCAATGTCGTCATGCTACTGTGGCATCAACCAGAGAGAACATATCCAAAATATGGCTGCTATGATAGTTTTGCTTGCAAGAAAAGAAGGGGCTGTACGTTTTCTTTGTAGACCAGCGTTTCTCAAACTGTGGGACGCGCGAGCCTATTGAAAAAGCGAAAACAAAATATTATTAAAAAAATTATTTATTTACTGAAAGAAAACAAATAAAATACATTCTGACAAAATAAAAAAATAAAATACACATTTACACTGATTTAATACACTTATAAATACATCAGTACTGTGCAATGTATTTTATAAATAATTTAGCAATACTAAGTTAAGAACAAGTTTAATAATTACCAGTGACCCCAAGTGCACTGGTCATATATAAAATTATATGCACAGATTAGCACTTGATAATTTGTGTGGTTTATAATTAACCCATAACCTGCCAATTAAAAGTTACGCGATTCCTTCCCCAATGCCACTGTTTAACACCTAGGTGAGCGTTTCTGGTGTATTGGAGGGGGGGGGGGGAGAAAAGGAATAACCAATCAAATCCTCTGAAATAAGTGAATCCTTCGCCAACACTGTCAAGGTCATTTTATTGCATTCCAAAACCTTCGGAATAATTTTATGAATAGCAGTTCACAGAAAAGATCGTTCTTCGGAAAGACGTATATATACCTTCGAGGCAATTAACGCACTGGCTGAGCGAGACGTTTATATACGCCAGTGGCACTTAAGAGGTTAAAGTTGTATTGTAGGTTTAGTGTAAAAGTAAGTATAATTGGATTTAATACATTGCTATTGTATGCAGAGGCGGGGTGTGTGGACGCGATGAAAATTGTGATTGAATGTTAGGTCTCAAATATTGAAAGTTTGAGAGGCACTGTTCTAGACCAGGGGTGGTGAACCTTTATGGATTAATGTTCCAATTTTTCTAAACAAGTGTTTAATGAGGTGTAGACGTGCCATAAAATAATTTTGAGTTTTGATTATTGGGAAAATAATAAAACTAAATACTAACAACTCAAAGCTCTTTATTTACTACAAAAAAATAACTTTTGCACTGTATACTTCTAAATGTTTTAGTTATACATGTAATTCAAATTAAAGTAACATTAGCGTGCAGATTGGATGACAAATAACCTTTTTAGAATTTTAAGATGCTACTTTTAGTAGAATGTATATGCTGAATTGTGTGGAGTTATATGCCAAATGTGGTTTCTAAGCAAATAATTATTTTTGCTGTGGCTCACTTTTATGACAAGAGGATTTGTGATTTTTTTTAAAATGCCATTTTATAGATAATGTTCCTCATACCACTGTTCCAGAATATAAAACACACACCAATTTGTCGCCTTTACTAATAATACCATATTTCTAGATTCGCTGATTGAAATTCTCTGTTACACTTCCTATCTTGCACTTCTTGTTCTTTTGCTGAACTAGCCATGTTAAATAACAGTTAAAAATCGTAAATATAATACAAATAAATTTTTAAATAAAGTTGTGGCAACGAAATTGTAGTCAAATTTTGCATCATAAGCAACTGTCGTCTACGATGTAACCAAGGCAAGACAATAACAAACAAGTGTGTTCCCCGCCACCCCGCAACCAATCACTCGTGTTTGTTCGTAATACTTCATAGTTAACTTTGTTATTTTGAAATAAATTGCAAATTATTTTGATCACTAGCGTGCCCAAAAAATAGTATTGCGTGCCATTGATGGCACGCGTGCCACTGGTTTGCCATCCCTGTTCCAGACACTGCACAGAATACATTTAAGGGAATCTCACACATTTTGCACTGCGGCTATTGCCTGCATCACTTCCGTCACAGGCAAGACAAGGAAGTGCTCGTCCACTTTAGGGTTCGCTGAGGTGGTGCGTATCTTTGGCTTCTACTGTTTTATAGCATCAGAAAAGTGAATACTTCTTTATACACAAACACACACTATCAAGAATTACTCTTGGTTTATATTGTCTATTTTTTCGGTATACCTTGATGTGCTGTTCAGCCCTTTATCTACCGCATTATGATTTACTGCTGTTTTTTTCATGCAATATATTTTTTTTGGATCGCTACATTGAAAATTAAAGGATATTCATAAAAAATACTTAACTTTGGGAAATTTAACCCGTTAGAGCTAATTAATTAATTAAGGATATTCAAGTGTAACATTCATTATATACACTGTTCACTTGAAATAAATAGTAGAGTCGCTTTCTAAAGTCTTCATTAACATACAAAAAAAAAAAAAAAAAAAAATTAGACATTTAAATTTTGACATTAACTATTTTTTCGGGACAAAAATGATAATCTTCGCAATCCGCTGAAAACGCCGTCAGCTGAAAATGCAATTCCTGCTATAAAACTATTCGCCTTCCCCACTAAAATACTCATCATAGAACCCATGCTGCCATATAGCTTGGAAGAGTGGATTTCAAAGAATATTCCTGCTAAGTATCGTCAGAATATTCGTAAAAATGATTATTCTATGTTATTTTAAAGTGAGTGTTACTGATAAGTACCGTCGGTAGATAAAGGGTTAAAGCTGTGCTATATAGGATGCTTCTGTAATTTTTAAAAACTTGACGTTCTCCATATTAGTATAATTAGAATTATTTTCTAAATTTCTTTCATCGACATTTCCTTTTATTTTTCGCGTGACTTTTAAGTCCCTTCTTCAAACAGTACTCGAAAAGTAATGTGTTATTTGAGACATAAAGAAATTTATTCAGACCCGTGTAAAAAATTTCGAAGCAACATTACTCTGTAAGTGATTTAATTAAGTTATATTCCACAAATTTAATTAAAAATGTCTGATTGATATCATATATAAACTCGTTTAGGTTATTCGCGTGATGCTCTAAGAAATATTAATTTCAAAATCAATTACATAACTACCTAACTTTTTTAGGGATCATTTTTCCAGCCTCCCACTTAAAAAAAGTTTTTCTACTCGTTTGCCATGCTGGGTTTGATAGAAATATTTTTAGAGTTTTATATTTAGATAGAACATAAATATAACATAAATAAGTATTTACAGAAATGTTTTTTATGTGCCTGAAAATCACAGTCTCCATACAAAATTAGATTACTGGTACACAAATTATCATTTTATATACAACTACGTTGATTATCCCTTTATTTACATGCTATAAATAAAAATAAAAAGTTGCTTTTTATAAAAGGCTATTGAGAGAGGTTTTTTTTTTTTTTTTTTTACATTTTGAAAATAAATCCTATTTTTGACGGGCCAATTTTACGTAATGTAATGATGAAAAAATATATTGTTTCTACCAAAAATATCCAGAGGTGTTGTCATGTTTAATTTGTATCGAACAAACAATAAAAATGATAAGATGAAATTTAAATGGGAATATAGTTTTCAAATATCCCGGTGAAATCTTTAAACGTTTTTCGCATTTCTCTGAATACGTTTGCACATAGCTTGCCTAAAATTAATCGACTGTTTCCCATCAAGCAAACACATTTTCTTAGAACCATGGATAAAAAAATAGTTTGAACCATTCTATAAAATAGGTATATTAATCAAGCGATTCTGATCACTTCTTGCATATATATACCTCAAATACATTTCGTTTTCGAACCACACCACAGAAAGGCAAAGTTGATCGAACTTCTTGAAGAAAATACAAAAACTTTATCAGATTAAAATATTTATAATATCAGGCAGCTTTATCTAAGCCATTACTTATCCTTCTGAGACTGGATTACATCAGATTTAAACTGTCTTATACGTTGGAATGCAAAATACACACACTGGAGATTTATTTCAAGTTGTTAAGTCTCACAAAATATATTATTCTGAATTAAATAACTTTCGGGAAGAGCAGTATATTTTAATGCATAGCTCATTTTTTTTATTAGAATTATTCCTTTCTTCCCCACATGCAATCTATATTAAATATCATCCCTTCTCTCGTTTACTTGTCATGGCGTACATTAAATATGAATTTATTACAATTTATAGCTGTTACAAAGTTAAATTTAGACATAGCTAAAGGAATTTTAGACATGGCTAATCAGAAACGTTTCGATGACCGTAACAAACAATGGCAAAAGTGTATTGTTGCTCAAGGGTCTTACTTTCGGCAATTCAATTGGTAATATTTTTTTTAAGTTATTGATTTAGTCCAGGAACTTTCGAATCTCTCTTCTTCTTCATAAGCTTGTGATACTCCCCTGCCCGGGGGTATCATCTCTTCATTCACGTGACCTAGATCTGTAGGGATAAATGATTGACCACTCGAACCTTCCATAATAAATCTAGTTTATTATTTTCTCAATATATATTAATCAATGCAACAGTCTTACTTAGAGGAAAACGATCAGGAGTGATATGACGTAATTAACAATTCTTAGTAAACAGAGCATTAAATCCTACTCACTATCTTTATGATAAATTAACCTCCGAATCTTTATCTACAGCCGATTCCTTAACTAGCTAGAGTCCTCTTATAATTAAACCTTAATAATCAATCGCTTACCTATATCACACGGCGATCAGCACATCAAGCTTTATATCCTCCTCTTGTACTTTATTCCTTTAATATTAATCTTCTATATATTATTATTATTCGACTTGACCCAGCTTCTATTCACCTCCTGGCTTCTAACCGACTTCTATATGGCTCCTGTAATACTCTCCGGCCTACAGCCGACTTCTTATTTCGAACCGCAGGGAAATTTTCTGTTAACGCCCTCTTTAATTGAGCGAAGTATGTGGCCGTTTCCTGCACTAAAGCATAGCCAAAAATTTCGAACTAATACTTAGCTCTACATCTAAGATGACCTTATAAATAAGCACATGCCAAATTGCTGGGTATCTCATAAAACCGTACGTTATTTTCTTTGCACTCCAAAAATTCATCAACATTTTCTGACCCAGTAAAATAAAGTTCAGGCAAAACTCTGAATCTGGATCCACCTTCTACCTCGGGGTTAGGAAAATTTAATTGCCCATGATAAAAATTAGTTGGGCTTCAATGTGATACCCCCCGGGTAGAGGGGTATCACAAGCTCAACATCTTTTTGCGGGCCAAGGCTGACTCGCTGATCCTTATCCAGTTGATCCAATCAGTCACGATGGCTTTCTATTGGTTGGTTACCATTAGTTTGAGATCCTTTTCATCATCTAACCATCGTGTAGGTGGTCGTCCTCTACGTCTGGTCTGTTCAATGTTTGAAAAAGTTACTTTTTTGGTAGGAAAAGCATCGGCATATCTGTACAGATGGCCCAGCCACCTAATACGTGATGGTTTTATAGTTCTTATAATGTCAGTCTCTCCATATTTGCCATATTTCCTGTAAATTTCGTGATTGTAAAGAATTCTCCATTCATTGTTCTCTTGAATAGGTCCAAAGATTTTGAATCCTACTTCGTATATATATATATAAGAAGTATATGTTCATACAACATTATGAAATACCCAGCAAAGTGGATGGATAACGGCTAGATAAATATAAATTTATTATAATTTATAGCTTTTACAAAGTTAAATTTTAATGTTTAAAATAAATTCTGTATCTTTGAATTTAATCTTGTGAAAACTTAATGAATGTCAAAACAAAGTATTCCCCGGAGGATAAATTGTGTTACAGTTTAATGTAAAACATGATCTTGTGTGTATATATGTGTGTGGGGTTTTATTTATTTAAATATTTCTCAACGCACACAAACGTATTCTACCTTGGAAGCCTGTATTAAATTTTAAAAATACTTTAAAAATTACTTCCAGTACCGTACAATATTTAATATAAAGTTGCCTTATTAACCTATCGTGTGATGAGATGAATAAGGTAAGGATTGATTAAGCCATACTGCATGAAATTTTTTATGTTTCTCAAGATTGATAATTTGATTTGATTTGCTTTCTACTTACGATGAACTCTGAAGCAAAGAGAGAGACATTAGCGACGGACTACGTAAGTCATGAACTCATGGTAAATATCACACATTTAATACACTACGGAAAATGAAAAAAAAAAAAATGCAGCACCACGAACGCATGCGTATACCAGTGTGTGTATGAAAATCGGTAAGCCAAGAAAGAGTGATAACATTGAAGAGTAAGTTTATTTTAACAAGATGCAACAATGCTGTTAGGGACCATACCAAGTTATCATTAGGTTATAAAGTTTCTGTTAGTGGACAGGAATATGTCGTGGAACAGATTCAATGAGGTTGAAAATTGTGGCTTAAGAAATAGATTACCATTTGCCTCAGTCCCTCTTCTGAGAACGGTGGAAGGTAATACACGCAAAGGATAATCATTTGCAGTCACGATATGTATGTGTATACTCGATGAGGAGAATATTAAAGGAAAATGGAGACCAAGGAAAAATCTGGATAACTTGAAATGTCTGTTAGCTGACACATATTATATGTAGTTGGACAATATCCTACTGGTACATTTCGCTGTATACGCCCTGAAGGAAAGGTAATGCTTTACAACTCGTCAATACCATATTTTTATGGTGTCATAATGTCCTCAACACGCACCCACAGTGATTGTTGGATATCGCAGGTGATGGTTCCCTAAGTAATTCGCATTATCGCATGGAGGAACATTCCACAACTGTAGTCAAATTCAATCTGCTATCACGTCAACTTCAGACTTGTATGCTGCAACTGTCATTATTGAAACAGAAGCGTGGCTACTGGGAGGCCACGACAGTATTCCATTCCATTGATATGACTGTAACCTGGCATCATTGGACGATGACGAAAGATGATGGCATTATTAGATCAATAGTAGTTTTTTTAACGGATGTATATTTGTATCTGCTGACACGTACTCAACGAATAATAATTCTGATTAATATGGGAGCATTTAAGATGTTCTGGAAGCGGGTAGGACGCACATACTGATCGACTCGATGGAAATGAATTGTTGTGCTGGACCTTACACTCTTGCTAGTGGATGAGTCGATTCATGCATGCTGATGTCCCTCTGGCTGCTCTAGCACTCTTTAAACAGGGTACATTCTCTTCTTCCAATTATTTTCTTCGCACATCGTGGATGCCAACCTTTCTTACTAAGTCCGATCCTGTAACCTCTCAATAACTCATCTGTTCACCACTGACGTAGCTAGCTCTGAGACGGCCTTGTATCGAAATTCCTTCGGAACCCCTTTTTAGATATAGGAGCCATGCTTTCGGGACTGTAGTTACACATGTAGGGCCCCTGTAGCTTAGGGTCTCCGTATCTTTGATGTTGCTGATACGGTGGTAGCTACATTCCTGTTTTTCACCAGAAATGCTCCATTGGTGGCGACCTGACATTTTTGCTGATACACGTTTTCTTCTTCGAAAACCTCCTTCCTGCGATAGTTTCGTTAACTGATTTTCTTCGCCAATGTCCTTGAAGTGACTGTTGAGAAATCCTGGTTGGTTCTTTCCCTTAAACCAGTGCTTCTCAAACATTCACTACTGGCGACCCAATTTTCAATCATGATTTTTATCGCGCCGCCCCCCGCAAAAAAATAATAATGTAATGAATGCAATAATAATGCACTTTGACGCTAAAGCTTCAATACGATCATAATTATAAACCGTACAAATTAACAGGATAGGTATTAAACTTTGTATATGTTGCTTTTAAGTAATACATATTTTAGGCAAATTACTTTTAAGCAATAGGATTAATGTTATGTTATTTTTCCTTTCTCTAATTTTTAAATTGGAACAGATTGCAAAATGATATTTAATTACAGATTTATTCCCTCCATCATCCATTTTTAAAAGTACAAATGTCATTAGAACAAGTAATAAAAAAAAAATTTTTTTTAAGTTAATTCCTACTTAGGCCAACAAAGAAAAATTTATTTGTTACTTTTTATTAAATAGTTACAATTAATACAAATATGTATATACATGTGACAGAATCACAATGTTAAGCGACAAAATAGAAAGCGATTTCCCTTGCAATTTTTCATTTTCCTTTCTATATATGGTATTGGACTATAATTTTTGTTTGTTACTATTTATTCATTTTTTAATTTAATTAATGAATTAAAATTTGAAAGAACTGTATTAACATGAATTGTCATCTACTACAAGTTTAAAAAAATGTATTTGAACTTAAATAAATGAATAGAAAGTATTTTATCAACGATTAAAAATTTGAACAAAATATATATGAGAGAATGCACCAATAGTAGAAATTGAAAAATAGCCTACTTTATGTTACTCTCTATCATATCCATCACATCTGGCATTCTCGCGATCGTTTGCGTGAGTCTGGCCAAACTATCGGACGTTTGGGCAAAACAAGTAATAATGCTATACCTCGTACAATTCCAGTCAGTCTTGGTCGAGTCGATACATCTATAGCTACCAAATCTATCTTGAATGTACTTTTTATAATTTGCGCGTTAGTTGTAATTCACGGAATTAAGTATTTACTGCAGAAGATTGAAACAAAATTATAGATAAATTTTTAAGTAGTAAGCGAACATTTGACGATAATAAAGCATCAACAAGTGCACAGAGGAGCATAGCTCCGAAAATTAAATCAAGGAAATATTCTCAAGAATACTTGAAGTTTGGAATTACCATTACTGAAGTAAATGGAGATCCCTGTGTGTTATTTTCTCAAAAATATTGGCAGCAGGTGGTATGAAACCTAATAAAAAGACATTTGGAAACACTTCATAGTGAATATATTAACAAACCTCGAGAGTTCTTTGAATAAAAATTAAAATCATATGAAAAAAAAAACATTTTAAAATAAACTTTGTCAGTGCATGAAAAAGCTTTACTTATTTCTTACAAAGTATTATATAAAATAGCCAGATGTAAAAAGCCTCACACTATTGGCGAAGAGCTTATTTTGCCTGCAGCAATTGAGATCGTAGATACTATGTTTGGAGACAATTTTACCAAAAAGTTGCAGTCCATACCTCTATCAAATGATACTGTTTCCCGTCGAATTGATGATATAGCTGAAGATGTAGAGCAACAACTTTTCGGTAAGTTCGTGATAAGTTGTTTTCAATTCAGCTGACGAGGCAACAGATAGCAATAAAGATGCTCATTTCATTGCGTATGTTCGAGTTTGGGATGGTATGTCAGCAATAGAAGAACTACTTTTTTGCAAACCAATAAAGCTTAAAGCAATAGCATTATTTGATATTTTAAATAATTTCAAAACGAGGTATACATAAAGTAGAAAAATTGTGTCGGAATATGCACCGATGATGTTCGTACAATGTCAGGAAGATTTAAAAGTATACAAGCACTTGTGAAACAAAAATCTCCACTGTGCATCTGGACACATTGCATGATCCACAGAGAAGTTCTGGCTTCCACAGAAATGAGTCCTGGTCTGAATATTGTGCTAACGACAGTTATGATTGTAGTAAATTGCATAAAAATGAGACCCCTAAAATCAAGAATCTTCTCTGGACTTTGCAAAGACATGGGTGCAAGTGCATTCATCGTTGCTATTTTATTGCGAAGCAAGATGATTATCACGGGGGAAATTTTTGCAACGCGTTTATGAATTGAGAAATGAAATTGCCATTTTTCTAGAAGAGGAAAACCTACCGGAAGCTGAGAAATTTCTAGGTGGTTTATTTCTGATGAAGTTGAGCTACTTAGTCGACATATTTGAGAAATTAAATGTATTGAATCTTTAACATTAAGGATCAAAAGTTTGAGTTGTTTGACACGAGTGATAAAATTAATGCTTTTTATAGAAAATTAGAATTATGGAGCCGAAATTTAAAGCAAAAGAACCTAGAAATGTTTGAAAATGCGAATAAATGTGTAAAAACTTACAAAACTGAAGAACAACATGTGGAAGTTGTTTTTAAAACTATTGAATACAATTTAGCTATGTTGGCAAAAAATTAAAAAAAATATCTTTTTGCTGAGGACAACTTGATAGCAAGTTACGAATGGGTTAGAGACCCATTTCAAAATACTCCAGAAGGGCTCACAACTACCGAAGAAAATTTTTTCATAGATATCACATCCAGTGACGAAATTAAAAGACAATTTTGTAATAAAACTCTCTTTCAATTTTGGGCAGAAGTAGATGATGAATTTTTTGCACTGAAAACAAAAGCATTTCGTTTTCTATTACCGTTTTCAACATCGTACCTTTGTGAAACCGGATTTTCAGCTGTGGCTGCTTTGAAGACAAAATATAGATCTCAGCTAAATATAGAAAAAGAACTCAGAGTGTCAATTTCTAATATTAAGCCTTCATTTGAAAACCATTGCTCTGCAAGACAAGTCTATGGAAGTCACTAATAATTATTAAACTTGTTCCTAAATTAGTATTAATAAATTAGTTATAAAACACATTGTGCAGTACTGATAATTTATAAGTACACTGGCTGAAATACCCTCTCTTCGCTTATTTTTTTAAAAAAATAATACATTATTCTTCATATAATGGCTTAAATGTAAGGAGAGTAAAACCAAGTGCACAACAATGTATACAAAAATGTAAAATGATTTTTTAAATGAATGTTTCTATTATAAATAGTTTAAAACGAACTGTGTAATTTTAAGCCTCACAGAATTGGTATTTAGAGTTAATGTTAAATAAGGAAAAAGAATGTAAAATTCCAATAAAGAATAATTGTGTTATTTTTAATATTTAAGGCGAGAAACCTTCAAAATGTTTTAGCCCAGGAGCAGGTGCGCACTCAACACTAACGTTAATGGTCGCGCGGTATGACTGAGTTGCCCCAATGCTTTTTTTATAATTATTTTTACTATACACGATAAAAATCACAATTCCAGTGTATAATTTAATCAAGAGAAAATATACTTACCTACTTTCAAGGACTTTTCAATTTTTTTTTGGTAATTTGAGAAAAAATCCAATAAAACTAAAGAAAATGTTCCAAATGGGCGTAACTTTAATAAAGGACATAAATCACAGACACTTCTCGCTAACAATACAGGAACGTTAGTTGCCAGCAAAACTGTCATATTTTGTTCCCGTTATTGTAGTTTTGCTGTCCTTTGATGATCTACAACTAGCATGTTGAACTTTTTCTTGCTTGTGTCTTTTTGACAGTCAGTTTTCTTGATAGAGTTCTTTAGGCAGTATTTGAAAATTTCAATTCAACTCAAACGCTTCATATCTATCACTTTTCTCATATTTACTTTCGCTATCAGGATTAATATGCATTATTTCAGCAGGTTCTTCAATTGCTCGATCAGTTTCAACTTCCTTCCATAGAGATTACACAGATATCCTTTTTTTATATTCTTCTCATTTACATTTATAAACCATAATAAGTCGAACAACACAGCAATCAAAAACACTGAGATATTCATAGGGGAAAGTATAGCCTATTCATAGAAAATATTTTTGAACAAAAGTGGTCGTGTAGGGAACTCGATCAAAACAAGTACTTTGATTGTAAAAAAATGTTTGCCACTCTCTAAAAAGAGACATATATGTGACAAATTCATTTTAGTTCCCATTAAGACTGTCTAATAGGAGGATACTGTAAATGTCGGTGTTAACGAATTAACAGTTTTCCCAGAATTAACGATTTCGTGAGCCTGGGGTAACTCTGCGCTTCATGCGACCGCTCCCATGTTAAAAGTATATTAAAAGAATATCAATGTCAGTTCTAAAAAATAATTGTGCAAAACATTTTTCATTATGCATTATATATTTCAGAATACTCATAAAAATACATCTTGGCCAAATAATCCTTCAAAGTGCTCAATATGCTTATCCATACATCATAAAATTCATTCACATGGAAAGAAAAGCAACAGAAAAGTATTATTTACAACTTTCCTAAAAGAAAAAGAGACGGAGTTAAACATACCAGTAAGTTTGAAGGTCAAGTAGATGATAATCAAAAGTAGTATTTTAGGGGTTAAAAGAAACGTAATAAAAAATCTCATTACAGCAAAGCAAACAAAATGTCTTTTTCTACTTGGTTACAGGATCAAAGACAGCTAATGAGCGTTTGAAGTGGAATCTTTTATTTTTGATGATGTATATATCACCAGATGATATATATAAATTATATCAGTGTAAATGTGTATTTTTTATTATGTCAGAAAGCATTTTGTTTTACTTCATTCCAAAATATTATATTTTTAAACCTTTTATTTTCAATATGCTCGCGCCCCCCTCGCAGGGTTATCGCCCCCCCCGGGAGGTGCGCCCCACAGTTTGAGAAATGCTGCCTTAAACAGAACCTATCCAGTGCTAGACAGCTTAGCTCTCCGAATTATTTACATAATTTACTGAGCGTTTGTCTTCCATTTTCATCTGTGTCATTCAGAAGACTACTCCTTCGAAGCCGCATTATGCACAGCTGTTTTCTAGCGTTAAACTCGGCCAACATTGCAAAATTAAATAAACGTAAGAAATTAAAATAAAAATATTAGGAACAATAATATAATAATAATAAAAAATTTCTTTTTTAAAAAATTAAAAAACTCACTAAAAGAAATTGAAACGAAACAGGATTGAAACATAAATTAAATTAAGGATATTATCTACTTACTTGAAGACATTTGAAATTAACGGTATTTTTAGAACATTAAATTAAAGTAATTGAATTGATATGATTGTAGATATTGCTTGTGAAAACTAATAAAAGCATTTGCTCAATAAAAAGTGTACTGTTTCATCAATTAGAGCATTTAGTAAAAAATCTAGAGCCTAACAAACACGCCATGTTAAGAATCGTATGTATCGTTTCTCCCAATTTAGCGTTGATAGGAAAATAGTTGAAAACATATCTGCTTTAATTAAATAAAATGAAGTGAAATAAATATCTTATTACCCACCAATTTTACAAGTAATTTGTCCGTCTGTATTCATTAATAAAAAAAAGAGGCATATTTGCTCAATAAAGATTAGTCTTAGTATTGAACAAATTTATTAAAGTTCTGGAACAATAAATATCAAAATGAATTAGATACTTGGAACAGTCTAACTAATCCTAACTAATAATTGTGATGATGATACATACTTATTTTTAGTTCTCTGGTGGACTTTTTTTAACACGTTTTATAAGTTTCACTTGTATGTAACGGAATCTTTGTACTCGATTTTTACCCACTTTAAAAGGTCGGATTAACTCGAAATTTTGCACACTTGTCAAGGACCGATGACGATCCAATATTTTTACAATTTTGTTCCATTGTTCTGAACAGGATAATCAGAAGACATGATAATCCGGATTTGGCGACTAATTCATTATACCAATTCCAGATTTGGCGACTGATTCCATGTAACATTTCCAGATTTGGCGACTAATTCCAGATTTGGCGACTGAAAGATTAAGAGTCATTTTCATTTTTGCTTCAGCAATTTCTTATCATAATATAAGCAATTGTCCAGTCTTTCTGGAAATGGAAATAAAAAAAAAAAGACTCGTGCATGTGAAAAAAGTAATTTATTCTAACTCAGGGATGGGCAAACTTTTTCAGTCGCAGCCAAAAATTAAAAAAAAAAAAAGTGTATGGATAAATGATAGCTAAAAAAAAAACTGAAAACATATACATGCTTTTACTGTAGATCAAACTAAAAATAAAAATAAATTATAGTTAAAAAAAAAAAAAAAAAAAAAAAAA
>BMAV01020253.1:373954-388504 GCA_019973955.1 Trichonephila inaurata madagascariensis
AAAATAAAATAAAATAAAATAAAATAAAATAAAATAAAATAAAATAAAATAAAACTGTTTAGGAGACCAAAATAATGTTATGAAACGTTGATAACTATATTTTTATTTCTTTATAAACTTTAATTACTGTTATTATTATTATTTAGTTCGAAGTATTTAAGAGGTATTTCTCTACAAGACGAAGAGAGAGAAATGAAGTGTAAATCAAGCTTGTATAAAGAAAGTCGTATTGAAATCACGGAGAAATGCTTAAATACATCGAGAAAAAAACAACAACTAAAGATCTTAAAAGGAAGCCCTAAAACCATTTTACAAGCCTGTCTGCTTCTTAAAATAAGATATTTTCGCTCAACACTCATTTACTCAAAAATGAGGAAAATTTGCAGGAATAAAATTAAACGTATTTGTACAAGAAGGCTTTAAAACTAAAATGCATCAATATGAAAAAGAAATAAACATTCTTGATGAAATACGTATTTATTACTTTTGTTGAAAAGAAGACGCAGTAATACATGACTTGGAGCTCTGAAAGTCAGCCTCTACCAACAATGAAAACGAAAGAAGATTGTATTTTTTTTATATTGATGAACAAGCTGTTAATGTTAACCCCTTCCAGGTTCGTTTCATTTCCGAAATATGCATGTTTTTCTGCTTTTTTTCAAACATACGTATTTTTTAATTATAATAGCACCATTCGCATGTAAAATTTCCTCAAAATTAATGTAAAAAATCTATTTAAATAGATGATTAATTTACCTGTAAAGTTGGCTTTCTGTATGACAGAAATCATAAGACTTTGGAGTCAATTCACACTAATTATAAATATAAAGCTTAGAATATGTAGCTTTTATCTTGAACTACAAACATTATTTGCATCTTTTGCATTGACGTAAATGATTATGAAATTATTAATCAAAATTTGGTCGTGTATGATAAATTCGAAAACACGGTACTGCACGTAACCCAACATCGCAATCTGGACAGTAGAGTCTTGTTTCTCTTCTTTCCTCCATCTTCTTACTGTCTCTCTTTGAGCAGCAAATAATACACTGTCGTGTTGGATTTGTTTTCTTCTCTGTTGAAGGTATGTAGTCAACAAAGTGTCTTTCGAACAAGCGTGATGGGGGAAGGGGTGCTCAATAAAAGGACCTCCTCTTTTTTGCAGAAAATTCCATCAAGTGGTACTTTTCAATTATTCGAAACCATAAGAAGTACACGTTAAATAAATCGGGAAAGACCGACTACACAGTTTAAATTTTCACAGTGGAAAGCCGAAAAAGGATTAAAAACCTCAAAAATTATCAAGTTGCAGTGATATATATCTCAGTCGATTCCCTCTAGAAAAATAAAGTAATATCAAAAGATAATCCAAAAATGGGAGTTAGATATTCGATTTGGCATCATGACAATGCAAGCGGATTTACTTCCTATCAAACAGAAGAACTTTTTCATTATGTCAAGAATACCAAATTCTTTCCCGCCTCCCATATTCTCAAGAGTTTTTGCCTTGTGATTTCTTTCTATTGCCTAAGATAAAACATAAACTTAGCTGTTTGCATTTTGAAACCGATGAAGAAGCTGCTAAGGAATATAAAATACTTGTGAATTTTACCAAAAGAATAATGGAAAATGCTGTTATCAAGCTGTTTTGAAGCAATGGAAAAATGTTTAACCTGTGGTTTTTAAGAAAAATTGAACAGTAATTTTATTCATAACTTAAATATTTAAAAATTAATCCATTCATTCTCTCTCTTCCTATATAAGCGATGTGTGACACAAAAAAACGAGACTAGTCTAAATCATTGTGCTTATAGTATCAGTTCTCCATGACAATATCACCTTCAAAGTACATCCCTTCAGCATTCACACACTTCTGCATTCAGTACTGCCATTGCTGGTAACAGTTCTGGAACGGGGGTTTTGGAAGTCCCATTAGGAGATTTTCCGTTTTGCCTGAAACTCTTTAACTGAGATAAAATGGGTTCTCTTTCGGCAAGATTTCACTGTAGGAAATAAAAAAGGCCTCATGGAGCCAAATCTGGCGAATAAGGAGGATTCCCATCACAGTAAATGTTTTACTGGTCAGAAACTGTTTGACAGATAGATCTATGTGATTGGATGCATTGTCTTGGTGGAACAGCCATTCATCACTCTCCAATTCTGGCCTTTTTGTTTCTTAATTGTTTCACACGAAGTCTTTTTAGTTCTTCAATGTAGTAGTATTTATTAGCAGTCTGACCCCTGATGTGAATTGGAACCCACCTATATCGTGAATTTTGACTATGTTTTGGTCTGCAATCGTTGACCTTAGGTATCCAGCAGATTCAGCATCTTCCACACTGACATTTTCCCCTGAAAACCTCTTATACCATTCAAACACAAGTGCACTAGACAAAGTTTCATCTCCATAAACCTCGGTTACTATTTGAAATGTTTTCGTGGCTGATTTAAGTTTCATGAGAAACTTGATGTTGATTTGCCATTTTTCCAGCAGAATGCAGTTTCGCATGTTCACTCAATGACACAGTACTCCCAACTGGCGTGATCGATTAAGACGAAACTGACCACATGGATAGAGGAGGTACGTGGGATCATGTCACCAAAACAGTTGCAGACAACTCCACTCTTCTTTCAAGCTACACACTTAGTCTCGTTTTGTCTGTGTGTGTGTCACACATTGTATATACCATGTGTACCATTGTACGTACCATTTTTTTCTGTAGAAATATTTATCAAAGTATAGACGTGCCGTCAAATAATTTTGACTTATGATTATTGGGAAAATAATAAAACTAAATACTATAACAACTGAAAACTATTTATTACGTAAAAATATATTTTGCACTGTATTGTTGTAAATGTTTTAGTTACACGTGTAATTCAACTATAAGTAACATTAGTGTGACTTTTGTTGTTGAAAATTAGATGAAAAATAACTTATGTTAGGATTGTAAGACAATAACAAAACGAGTGTGCTCCCGGCCGCCTCTTGCACCACGACTCGCGTTTGTTCGTAATACTTGATAGTGAAATTTGTTAATTTGAACTAAAATTCAAACCTTTTTGATTGGTGGCGTGCCCAAAATATTGTGTCACGTGTCATCAATGGCACGCGTACCATTGGTTCGCCATCTCTGGTATATATGAAATGGTTGGAGGGATTTGGCTTAAGGTATCCGACTACGTTCCGAACCGTGATTTTGCAAAAGCGTATAAATGGGTAATATTTATGATATTTAGTATCACTTAGATTAGAAAATGTATATAAAATTTTTTTTAAGAATAGTATTAAAATAAAAAATTATTTAAGTACAATATTTTGACAAAAAATGAACATAGAATGACCCATTTTCAAAATATTCTCCTTTTGTGAAAAATGCTTCTATTATTATAATATTTTGCCTGTATATAGCTCAGATCTCTGTACAGAGGCTCAACTAGAATGCTTGAAATATATAACTTAGAAGTGGGTTTATCCATGTTTTACACCAACAGAGGGGAGAAATTTTTTAAAAAAAACGCCGATAATTATTTCAATGGGTTGTAACTCTGAAAATAATGTGAATTTTTCAAAATTCCTAGTTGAGCCTCTGTACAAAGCTCTGAGCTATATACAGGAAAAATATTATTATAATAGAAGCATTTTTCACAAAAGGAGAATATTTTGTAAAGGTTTTGAACAAAAGGTTATTCTAAGTTAATTTTTTTTTGCCGAAATATTGTATTTAAATAATTTTTTTGTCAAAATGTCCTTAAAACAATTTTATACTTGTATTCTAATCTAAGTGACACTAAATATCACGAAAATTATCCATTTATGTGCTTTTTTAAAATCATGGTTCCGAACGTAGTCGGATACCTTAAGGTACTTTTCACTTGTATGAGGATATTTCTGTATTGGGTAAACATTTTTTTTCTGGTTTGTTGCAGTCGTGGAAAAGTGGAGGAGTCTTCATATAATTTTAGTTGCACATTTATTTAGTTATTTAAGAAACACCCACAACAATCAATGACATACAGCATACAAAGAAACGAACATGATAGCGATAAGCAAAAACATTCCTTGCTCTCACTTTGATGGCCTCGGATTTTATAGACTTTGTCAACCAGAAGCTTTTAAAATCATACTATTTCCAGTAAAAACTTTTCTGATCAGAATAAGCAGATGATGCATTACCTGCTTATTCTGTATTATAAACGCTAACGAGTCTGATTTCTTGGAAGAGAGAGTTTAAGTTATGTTTATTTCTTGTAAGGCGGGTAAACAAAAAATTAACCATCTCGTGAAGTCCTAGAGGGCTTAAAACTATTATGAATTAAAATCCTTCGAACGAAAATTTATGTGAATTATTACATTTATATCCTGTATTAAAAATTTGCCTTAATAACTTTTGAAGCTAAAATACATATATGAAAAAAATCTCAATGTTTGAGAAATAAAAAACAAATAATGTTCAAAGAGAACAAATTTTTCGCATATAATTTTGTGAAGTATTCACCCGTGGGTGATACCTTACTTCTAAGTTAACTTCGTGATCTAGAGGTGTGGGATGGAATGAGGAACCAGGCGTTGCCTTGATCTTAAAATTTCTTTATTAAGATCTTAACTTTAACACTAACACTGATAATATTTATATTATAACTTAGCGGATCTGAGGTGAGAAAACACACAATAAGTATATTACTCAATCCTAATCACTATATTTAACTTTCCCTTCTATTCCTAATCTCTGTTTATATCACAGTTATTAATGGATACTAGAATTATCCTACCTTAATCTCTTGTTTAACCGCAATCCTCTCGGATCCTAAATATCTTTTTATCTCGCATGGAATTGTATCCACCTTGACTTGATCGTTCTGTCACGGATAGCTTCACACTCAATGACGGCTTTCTTCTCTTCCTTCAGTTCACGCGCTTAAACCAGACTAGCATAATCACTCCCCAATAGGTCATACGCTTACGTTAAACTTCTGCTATTTAAAAGGTTTCTAATTTGCATGTGCATGTTTCGCTTCTGGATTTGGTTGGAAAGAATTTGCCTTTTTCAGCCCTAAGGAACCCAAGAGGAGATTTTAGTAGAAAACGCGATGAGCCCGTCATAATATATAGAACTGTTATATAGTTTATGAATCACACTTTACATTATGAACACACCTCCCCTAGAGATATGAGATCACCTCGAAACAAAGCAACTGCGCTCAATTGGATGATGTTAAAGCAGGGGTACTCAACATTTTTTTCTGCTGGGCCGCATACATATGTTAGTTGTTTCACGCGAATCGCAACATGAGGATAAATGGGGAGGGGAGGGGGGAGACATGCTTTAAGACCAAGATAACATTAGAAATTTAAAATGTGGAAAATTGATCAAAATATCATAACTTCTGTTTTGCTTTTTCTAATTACTTTTTTTTTTATATTTCTTATCTTTGCCACTAACACTAAATTAGAAGCATTTAAGAAACACTCCTTCACAATTTCTGCATCAGTAAATGGTTCTATATGATTACCAATAATATAACAAACTTCATAGGATGTCTTTGTTACCGCTGTGATATTACGATTGACAACACACTTTGTTGCTGTTGCAAAGATTATTCAAGAAAGCCTATTTATCACCTCTTGAAAGACATCTTCGAGGAAGACTGTCATTGAACAATTCCTGCTTATTGGTATTTTTTAAATACAGCACTTTCGTGACAAATCAAGGAATTATTGAGCCATGTTTGTTTTTCACTACAAATTAGTCAACCTCCCAATCGTCTTAAAACGATTTATTTTTTACCTGAGTGAGATGGTGGAAATGGTATGGGTGATGCTATGGGTATATTACAACTCAATATCCCCATTGAACAATCGCTGACGCCTATGTGTAAAGTGAACATCATTGCAGATCAGGTAAACTTCTTCATAGTAATAATGTTCCCAGCGTATGATGTTGTTTATCAACAGAATAGTATACTATATCATTAAGTACAAATAATCAAATAGTAGTTCCCCTTCAGACATACCTTCCTAAAGCATAAAATAAGTATAAAACTATTTAAAATCATATTCATCAAACTAAAGATTACATGGATTTACATTGATATTTGTAAAAAATAATTCATAAGAGATTTAAAAATACTAAATAAAATAATAGACATATTTTTTGCTGAAATTAAAGTAAAAATATATGAAATTACATTTATTTATTTTTCATGTTAATATTAGCACAACATTAGTTAATCTTATACTTTTGTTAGTAAGAAATGTATTTGATAATATTTTATTATAAATTATTTCTTAAGATCATGTTCAGTTATTAATTTTTATTTATTGTGTCTTTACTCCATATTTACACCCTAACCCCAAATCCAGGTCAACACTGTTCGACTAAACTTACTGTAACACTCTCTCGTAGCAAACAAGGCTGTAGTAGCCTAACGGTCATAGTCTACAACAGTAGTGGCCAACTCGTGGCACATGTGCCACAGTAAGGCACGATTGAGCTGCAACAGTGGCATGCGAAGACTTATTGAAAAATTAAAAAAAAAATTGAAAAGATAATAAATATTAATTTGTTTTTACAGTTTTATTGAAATGCGGTTGTCTCAGACATAAAGATACATCAAAATTTATTTTAAATATATTTAAATGAATTACAATAGAGAATTATTGCAGAAAATACTACATTGTTGTGTGAACTGACTTCTCAAAGGAAGTGCACTCGCGAGATTTTGGAGTTTGATGGAGCGTGTTCTAAAATATCTGGAAGAAAACAATGAACAGCACAGCGAGTGTTTTATACTCAAAAAAGGCAGATTGGTTTTGGGATTTAGCTTTTCTTAAATTTAAGTTTATGAATACAAGGAAAAGACTGTACTTTTCTTACCCTAATTGATCATATATCTCTTTTGTCTTGATTTTGGAGATAAAGTTTAACACATTTTCCTTTAATGCAGGAACTATTTACCGAAGTTAATAATGTCTCGAGTTATGATAGTTTTAAAAGTTTAAGATCGATTCTGCAGAATTCATTCAGTGCTAGGTTTGATGATTTTCAAGATGTGAAAAAAACTATGCTGATTTTCATACATCTTTTTTTTTATAATTTCTCGGCAAGGCGTTTATAGTTATCCACATGAAACCTAAATCGGAAATACTGACCTACAGCACCATACTACACTAGAAGGCAAATATAAAGAGCTTATTTAAACTGCAAGGAATCCGAATTACATTAAATTTTGAAAAGCTGCACGAGCAACCAATTTCCAAATTTAGTCGATTTGGCTGTCAGATATTGTTGTAGGTTTCGATCAACATATTTTTGAACAAATGCTTTCTGTCACGAATATAATAAAGGCACTCTTCCCAAAAAGGTTGGCCACCTCTGGTCTATGGGCTCGGAGCTGGTGTGTCATGAGTTCAAGCCCGGTACTACTAAAGACCCACCTTGTGTGGAGGGGCTGATACACGTTAAACCTGTCGAATGTCAAAATCCTCCCACTGGTGTGGTGTGGTAGTTTTCAGAGTAGATGACCGTGGTTCAAAATTACGAGGTTCATTGCCAATAACGCTTGTGTTGCTTTATAATGCACCGTTGATAAAGACTCACTCATATAGAAAAACTTGGTTAATATAATAAAAGAAAGCTTTCACACTCATTTGATATAGCATATGTATAGTAATTTCCCCAATTCCATTCCACAAACTTGCATAAAACGAGTCACGTACTTATGGTCTTTTTCAATTCCTACTATTATCTCGCACTCTCTATATATTTATTTAATTATTTTGGTGGAATTTTCAATCGTTAATAAAATACATTTTAAAGTGCTCAATTGAGCTGAAATTTTATGTACAGGATTATTTTGGATGTCAATACAACAATTTAATTATAATTAATAAAACTTTTAGTTGATTAAAACTAATTATTTAAAGAATTACGAATACAGCCACGGTGCAATCATTTTTGGCGACTTGTGTCAAAATTTGAAAAGGTTTTTTCTCACGTCTTTAAGCATTCAGCTGAACTGAAATTTTATATAAACGATTGTTTTGGATGGCAATACGATACTTTAATTATAATTAATAAAAGTTAATTGCCACTTAATGTTGTGATTCTGTCATATATATATACATATTTATATTATTAATTGTAACTATTTAATAAAAAGTAGCTAAAATAAAAGTTTTCTTTCTTGTTGATATAAGTAGGAATTGACGTAAAATTTTTTTTTATATGACTTGTTAAGAAGAAATTCAGAACTTTGCCAGACTCCGATGTCAACTCTTACTTGCAAGAATTTTGAACTTTCAATGTACAAAAATGAAACTACAAAAGAGTTATTTCTTAATAAGATTGTTATATGAATAAAATTATTGCAAGAAGTTTCAAAATATAACTATGTTTATATTTTTGAAACTGCGTTTTATTTTATTTAAAATGTATAATATGAAAAATTAATCAGTTTTTGTTATTTACCATACATGAATAAGTACATACCTCTTATAAGAGTAATGGTAATTTGAAACCTAGTTATAAATTTACGTTTACCGAAAATAGATTTAAAAGCTTTTAAAATTCGATGGAGAAATATTTCTTAACCACAGTAATTCTAAGAAATTTATTTGAGATCTCGACTGAAATTCTTGAATTCATATAAAAATAAATATTCTTGAAATTCTATTTTAGAATATTATGGGAAATATTTAGAATCTACTTTAGAAAGTTTTTAAGTTGATGATTTAATATTGTTGCTTGTGTATTTTTAATCATCTATTATTTATAGTATCGCACTTTTTATTCTGAAATATTCAGTTAAAAAACCAAGAATGATACTAAATTAATGAAAAATAGTCTTTATTTCATTATTATCAACGAAATTGTTATGAACATTTAATTATTACATTCTCTATTAAATTTAAATTAATAATATTTACACATGTCTATTTTTTTAAAAAGTTTCTTTTGATTTTTATATTTTAAAAATATTTCTTAAAGACACTTTTCCCCCCTTATAGTATTGAAAATATTTTCATTTGATTATAAGGATATAGTAATATTTACTTAATAAATGTGACTTGGCTCAGTTTATCTCAATTTATTTTAATTCATTTAAATTGTTAATTAAATCTATAACAAAATTTGGCAATATTTTAGATGTGGCGTGTCAAGCCAATCTATCACTATGATGGTAGATACCATAATCTAACTGTACAACACTGTGTATCCTACGTGCCACACAGTAGGACATTTTTGAAACAATTAGATTCCCGTAGTAATGCGTGTAGAGATAGAAAATAGAGGTCAATAATACAGATTTACAGTTTTATTATATATTAATTTTGCATCATTTAAAGATATTTCATAACATAAAAATAACAGCATTTTTTTTAAAAAATAAAAATTTTACATGTATTATGTATTTTCAAACATATTTATTAAAATAAGAAATAGATAACATAAAATATAACTATTTCACTTCATTATAGTTAAAAAAGTTAAATATAAGTTTTAAAGTATCCGAATACGTTAGGAACCATGATTTTAAAAAGGCACATAAATGGATAATTTTCGTGATATTTAGTGTCACTTAGATTAGAATACATGTATAAAATTGTTTTAAGGACATTGTGACAGAAAAAATTATTTAAATACTATATTTCGGCAAAAAATTGACTTAAAATAACCTTTTTTCAAAATGTTCTCCTTTTGTGAAAAATGCTTCTGTTATAATAATATTTCGCCTGTATATAGTTCAGACCTCTGTACAGAGGCTCAACTATGAGTTTTGAAACATTCACATTATTTTCAGAGTTACAACCATTTGAAATAATTATCGGCGTTTTTTTCTTAAAATTCCTCCCCTCTGTTGTAGTAAAACATGGATAAACCCGCTTCTAAGTTATATATTTCAAAAATTCTAGTTGAGCCTCTGTACAGAGGTCTGAGCTATATACAGGTAAAATATTATTATAATAGAAGCTGTTCTCACAAAAGGAGAATATTTTGAAAATGGGTCATTTTATGTTCATTTTTGTCAAAATATTGTACTCAAATAATTTTTTATTGTAATACTATTCTTAAAACAATTGTATGTACATTTTCTAATTTAAGTGACACTATATATCATAAATATTATTCATTTATACGCGTTTGCAAAGTCACGGTTCCGCACGTAGTCGGATATCTTAATGCGAATCTTGTGCCTACAGTATTCTGCTTTTATATCGCAACATATGATGTGTAACTTGTAACTTTCAATTTGACACGATTTTGAGTATTCAGTTGTTAAAATATTTCTTTGAGGATTCGAAATATTTTTCATTTGAGAAAATTCTTTTTACTTAGATATGTTGAACCAAAAGCGGAAAGCAGAGCACACACATGCAGTTTTCTCTCTTCAAACAATTAAATCTCTTAATCAATGACATTCAATAATTTACAAAATAGTTGTAAATTTACCTTTAGAGTTATTTTCAGATTTTTCATAGTTCTCTGTAAATGTCCATAATTCTGAGGATGTTTGTCAAATAAGAGAGGTCCATTACAAATTTATCATCTTCTATCCACTCAAAAAATGACACATTTTTAGAGCAGTGCCATTGAGAATTGTACCGCATGCCACGTACAGCATATTTGCTATGGGTTGTCTACCCCTGTACTATACTATTCTAAAGAATTTTCGAAGAGAGGGTATTTTTCAATTCTTTCATTCACCTAATATTTATAGAATTTGTTTTAACTTTTGTCGAATATTTTTATTCGACGACTGGAGTAGTGGACAAATTACATAAAAACTAAAACGATGCCACACATAAAATGGGTATTTATAGTTTGATGTTGCAAAAAATAATATTGACACTGAAAATGTTTAATAAGTATGTTTTCACTCATATTTCAAATAACAAATATAAATCTGAAATTATGAGTAAATAATGAAAATACATACGTAATTGGCAGAGAAAATAAAATTTAACTACTGGAATAAAAAAATTTGAAAAACTAATATTTTACGAAGAATAGTTTATCTAACAAAATCCAACAATTATAAGAGAACATATTTATCCAAATATAATCTAACCATCTGAGATCCATTTTTTTTTTAAATATATGCATTAAATTTAAATTCAGGCTATATTAATGATTTTAGTGTCACTTTCGTAACTCCCTATTTACTTCGAATTAAAGAGAATAATAAGTTAAGATTTATATATAAATGTATCATTATTTTATAGTCCTTTTTATAGTTTTTAAATTTGGCATTCGTATTTTACTTCTATTATTTTTATTTTTTCCATTTAAATGATACCTTATTTAAAATATTTTGAAATTGTATTTTCATTCATTTGTAGAACAAGACAAGTAAATTTCTTTTATTTATAATCCTTCTCTTTTCAAGCTCCAAATCATACCAAGAATATCTCATTTCAAATAAAGGGTGCTTAACAAAGAAATTTCTTTCAACCATTAATAAGATACTGTCATACTATCATTTTTATACGAATTACAAAATAACCCAATTTCTCACTGGTCATAGTAACTTTAAGGTATCCGACTACGTTCGGAACTGTTAATTAGCAAAAGCGTATAAAAGGATAATTTTTATGATATTTAGTGTCACTTAGATTAGAATACATGTATAGAATTGTTTTAAGAATAGTATATTACAATAAAAAATTATTTAAATGCTATATTTTGGTAAAAAATGGACTTAAAGTTGCTTATTTTCAAAACATTTTCCTTTTATGGGAAATGCTTCTATAATAATAATATTTTGCACATATATAACACAGGTCTCTGTACAAACCCTGATTTAGAATTTTTGAATTATATAACTTAGAAGTGGATTTATCCATATTTTAATACAACAGAGTGGAGAAATTTTAAGAAAAAAATACCGATAATTATTTCAATTGCTAATAACTCTGAAAATAATGTGAATTTTTCTAAAATCCTAGTTCAGGCCCTCTGGAGAAATCTTAGCTTTATATAAGCAAAATATTCTTATTATAGAAGCATTTTTCATAAAAGGAGAATGTTTTGAAAATGGGTAATTCAAAGTTGCATTTAAATAATTATTTATTCTAATAATACTCATAAAACATTTTATATATGTGTTCTATTCCAAGTGACACTAAATATCATAAAAATTATCCATTAATGCGCTTTTTTAAATCACGGCTTCGAAAATAGTCGGATACCAGGGGTCTCAGGGGTGTTAACTTTCTCTAGAGGACTGAAAATATAAACAATATTGAAATACATATAACTCTTTGAAATTAAAATTAAATAATTCGAATCTCTTACACATTATTTATAAACGAATGGGGCTTCAGAAAAGTATAAAATGTTTAAAATATAATAATAATTTAAAAAATTATAAGCATATGAAAATAAGAAACATTTCTATAAGAAATAGTTAAGTTTTACGTCGCGCATGCTATTTTCTAAAATAGTAACTTTAATTACTAGCAATAAAATGATTAATAAAGTTAAATGTATTCTTTTTACAGTATAGTAATTTTATATTAATAGAATAATAAATTATATTTTTTTAAAAAATAAAAAATATTAAATTTTCAAAAATTTTTAAAAAAATTTCAATATTTTTCAAATATTTTGAAATGTAAAAGATATATTATTCTTAAATGATGTAGAGCTTAAAGAGTATGATACATTTTATAATTCTATAAAGTTTTATACATCAGAGGTTACTATTTTAGAAAATATCGTGCGCAACGTAAAAATTATTTAATATTTATTACATATTTTAATATGCTTTTAATTTTTAAAATTATGATCATATTTCAAACATTTTGTACTTTTTTGAAGCTATAATCTTTGTAAATAATGTTTACAAGATTCGAATTATTTAATTTAAATTTAAAAGAATTATGCCTGTTTGAAGATTGTTTATACTTTCACCCCTCGAGAAAAAGTTAACACCCCTGAGACCTCTTAGGTATTTGAACAAATTTAATTTGGTTCCGTCATCTTTTATCCTATGATTGTAATATTGGTGGAGAGGAAAATGTAGAATATATGCTCCTTCTGTGTTCCAAATTTCCCAGAGAAAGAAAGATTCGAAAATTGGCTCCTGAAGGACTTAGTATACATTGGCCTCCCGACATGATTTAAATTTTTCTTCATCTTTCCTTTGTAATATGTGTTTCATACATCTGTAAACCCCGTGTGATACTTTGTGGTGCACAGGAATTTATAAATTTCAATAAAAAAAATCATACTAAAAATATGAATTGAAATAATCAGATTCAACGATTTGAATAATTCAGAATACAGATTTAATTTTATTTTTCAACGATTTTTCAATTCTTACTAATAGCTCGCACTCTTTATATATTTATTTATTTATTTATCTTGGTGGAATTTTCAATTCTTAATAAAATACATTTTAAAGCGCTCAATTGAGCTGAAATTTTATATACATGATTATTCTGGATGACAATACAGTAATTTAATAATAATTAATACAAATTAATTGATTAAAACTAATTATTTGAAGAATTACAAATACAGCCACGTTGGCATTATTTTTGGGGACTTAGCGACCCTTTTGGCGACTTGTGTCAAAACCTGAAAAGGTTTTTTTCTCACGTCTTAAAGCATTCAGTTGACCTGAAAATTTATATACATGATTGTTTTGGATGACAATAAGATACTTTATTGATAATTAATAAACATTAATTACCATTTAATGTTGTGATTCTGTCATATGTGTATACACATTTTTATTAATTGTAACTATTTAATAATAAGTAGCTAAAATAAATTTTTTCTTTGCAGATCTAACTAGGAATTGAGACTTAATTTTTTTTTTATATTACTTGTTTGTAATTCAATTTTTTATTCAAATTTTGAAAAATAAACCAATCGTCTGTCAATCGAGAATTAATCAGTGAAGAGAATGTTTAGAACATATCCTCCAAAATTTTTTTTTTTTTAAAAATCCTTACTAACCAGGATAATCCAAATTTTTATACTTCAATTATACCTAAATTGAAATATTAAATCTCCTAAAGTAACTGTTTATCTTTTCTTTGATTTTTCTTTTCGTATTACCTAGAATTCTCTTAGAATTACTTCATAAATGTGTACATGCATAAAATGTTGTAAATTCAATTTTTTTATTAATGTAATCATTATTTAAAACTGAGAGTTTCAATGAAAAGGTGTAAATAATTTTAATTACTTATTTTAGGAACATTTATTTAAATGCAAATTAAAAAAAAAATTGCAAATCGGGGCATTTTTCACTTTATTTTTTGGCATAATTTTCAAACTTGTAAAATTTTAAATTTTCGGCGAAGGGGAAAAAATCAAACTTTTAGTGAAGCAATCCTGAACAGAGATATGAGCAAGAATTAAATTTAAAATTTGTTTACTAATTACGGATTTGTTAACTGACGAAGGATTGTGGAAGGTTTTTGTATAATATATAATAATAATAATAATAATAATTTATAAATATATACATATATTTATAAAGTTCTATTAACTGACTTATCTGAAATGAATTAGAGTGACTTGGGATGCAAGT
>BMAV01020256.1:0-12156 GCA_019973955.1 Trichonephila inaurata madagascariensis
ACCTTTTCGAAAATGGCAACTGTAATATTTTGAAACATTATTTGATCATTGCATTATTATATTATATAAACATTATTATATTACTTATGTCTGGTTACATAAAAAAATAATGAAAGCAATAATAATAATTCATTTTGTTTTATATGTTCACTCCAATGAATGTTTTTTTTTTGTTTCCAAATCTGATATAAATATACATATTTTTATGTGCGGCCCGTGAGATTATAATGTTTTTCCGAAGTGACCCGCAAGGTCATTTGGGTTGGACTTCCCTGGTCTACAGTGAATATTTTTGTAGCCCAGCTTATATATAACGATATGTAACAAACATTTGAATAAACATCTTACAAGTTTATTTTGACGTTCAGCATGAATATTTATCAATAATACAATTATAAAAATTGGTAAAATATCTGTTATTGCTTAGCAAGTTGATCATTCGAGTTAATCTTATTATATTACTTTTTAAAGAACTAACATCTATTTTTGTTTGTGTTTGAATCTTACGTATAGTTAATATACAATATTTTCCATAAATCAAAATTATGTTGCTTAGATCTCCATAAAATATTAGAGATTTCGCAGTATTGTCAAAATCCTATTTTATGCGTGTTTAGAAATGACATTTCCTTTCTTAAAAGGAATTTCACACATTCAGAATTTCAAATTATTTTGAATATAACTCCTATTTCGATTCTTTTATTATTAAACTATGGAACTTATTCATTTTTGACCTTTTGAATTTTTTTTCTGTATGGGATTTTTTTTATTCCTTAAATATCCTTTTTGCAATGAGAATTCTAAAAAAAGAGAAATGGTTGTAATAAATTAAAATTTTACTATAATATCAATTTAGTAAAAAGAGTATAGTTGAAATAACATTTCCAATGTCAAACTAAATGTATTAATTGTTAGAGAGAGATCAAATTTCAAAAATTTTTCAAGTATTTAGCTGTGATTTTAACAACTAAACAACATTATTTTCATTATAAAATTTCTTAATTATTTCGGAAGCAATTGTAAATGTTCTATAATTGATATTACATACCATTTTTCCCCTTTTTATTTATAGCAATTTTCAATACTTTTGGGAAACATCCGGAAATTTTCTGCAATATCAATGGAATTCAATTTACGAATTGTTTGGATCCGATTTCACTTTGGTAGTGTGGGGTAAATAATATTCACGTTCTTTTCTTGTTTAATAAATTTTCGTATATAAGTTTCAAAAAGTAAATAAATAACTTACCGTATTTACTCGAATCTAAACTCCCATCGATTCTAAGCCGCACCCCAAATTCTCTACACGTTTTTGAAAAGAAGATAAAAAAAAAAGTAATATAAAAAAAATTTTTTTTAAGTCAATTCCTACTTAGATCAACAAAGAAAATTTTTATTTTAGCTACTTTTTATTAAATAGTTACAAATTAATATAAATATGTATATACATATAACAGAATCCCAACATTAAGTGGTAATTCATTTTTATTAATTATCATTAAAGTATCGTATTGTCATCCAAAATGATCGTGTATATAAGTTTCAGTCCAACTGAATACTTTAGCACAGAAAAAAACCTTTTCAAGTTTTGACTCAAGTCGCCAAAAATGATGCCAACGTGGTTGTATTTGAAATTCTTTAAATAATTAGTTTTAATCAATTAATTTTTATTAATTATTATAATATTATTGTATTGCCATCCAAAATAATCATGTATGTAAAATTTCAGCTCAATTGAGCGCTTTAAAATATATTTTATTAACGATTGAAAATTCCACCAGATAAATAAATAAATATATAAATAAATATATAGAGATTGTGAGCTAATAGTAGGAATTGAAAAAAACTGTGTAAAAGGTTCATCTATATCCGATACTTGAACATTTACAAGGAAAAATTTTTATCATTTTGTTCACGCCATCGATGTATATATGTTTCATCCGTGACAAATTTTCAATGGCTGCTGCTTTCTTTCCGCTTTTTTCTGCGTATAACATTGCCTCCCTTTTCATACTTGCGTCCTACTGAACTCGTCTTGATGCTTCTACCGATATCTTTGATGTTTAGGTGATTAAAAGAAAGCGCGTATAAATTTTTTTTCTAAATACGAGCTGACAATGCTGTTTAGGATAAATTGAAAGTTGGAGATAAATTGAGGAATGGGATAAGTCATCGATGCAAGTATCCAGAATGGACGGTATAATTTTGTCTTTTGAAAGGGAGGGAATTCAATTTCCTCCAATTTGTTGTGCCTTCGATTCTAAGCCGCACCCAGTTTTCAGTAGCTTTAACACTGAAAAAATAGGGTGGTTTAGATTCGAGTAAATACGGTATTTTAATGAAATAATTTCCTCAAAGAACCAGAGTAATCTATAAGTAACGTAAATTCAAAAATCTAATTCTGAATGTTAATTTTTGATATTCATTTAAAACAGAAATTGTGTATTCTAATTATTTAAGCCATAAAAGTTTTTACCGATTCTTCAAATTCGAACAAAAAATACCTGTCAATTTTATTTTACTTGTAATTGTTTCGTAAAAAATGTACTTCTTCAAAATATACTTATGAATTTCATTAGAATTGTTTCATAATATCGATTATAAAAGCTTCACTTTTTATTTTAGGTACCTTTATTGTAACAACCTTTATTCTACTGGATAATTGGATTATGTTACACATTTGTTGACCTAACTGGAAGACCGGAATTTTTACAGAAGTATAAGATACAGAAAAACGCCGATTATCCTGTATGCATTTGATGAATATTTGTGGCATGTTCCGCCTTAAATAGGGTTCGATGCAATGGGCTCAATTCATGACGATCATATGATAATAGCAAACACTTGTTCTCTATTGAATTCAAAACAGACATCAAACTAATTGTACTTGTTGTTCTGTTTGTAAAACTTTGATGAAATTTAAGATTTCATAATTGGGTAATTATGTTCAAATGTTACGAAAAAAAATTCTTCAAATGATTTTAAAATTAAAAGAAAATTCTATTTTATGCGTATATTTTTCGAATAAAATACTTTTTAAGAGAAAGTTTCTGAAAAGATCAAAAGTGTTGGCAACAACGAAACGCATGAACTGATCAGCTGGAAACACATGATTGCTTTTATCATGTGACCGTGACGTCACATGAATTGAGCTAATTTAAAAAGCTATTATCTTTTAAATAAATACATTGTTTTAATCCTAAAATTATTTTCATAGCTAAAAATAAATTTGTCGAAAAAATAAATTGTTCACAAAGAGTTAAAAAATGTTTTTCCCCGTTACTCGATTTAATTTTGTGATATTATAAATAGACTGTAATTAATTATTTTCATTTTCAGGCTACTCTCAATGCATAAAACAATGAGCAATCTTGTTTTGATATTTAAATAATCTTTTTTAGTTAATACAAGGTAGGATTCAAAAGTTTCTATAACTTAAAAAATAATACCAATTAAATTGCTGAAACTCATCCTCCTTTGAAATAACGCCATTGAGCAACAACAAACTTATTACATTGCTTGTAAAGGTCATCGAAACATTTCTGGAATCCATTTTTAGCCATGTCCTTTAATTCAGCCTGCGATGCACTTTTGATTTCATTTACAGATTGGAATCGACGACCCTGAAAGGGACGTTCTAGTTCTGGAAAGTCGCAGGAGGCTAAATCAGGGAAGTAAGGAGGTGGTGGCAAAGCAGTTGTTTTCGTTTTCACCCTGTTGTTGTTCTAAGCCTGTTCAAATGAGCCGCCGCAGAAACCTTTTCAAAGTTTTCAGTGGTGTGAGAAATCTGTGGACGTCCAGAGCGTCCCACGTCTTCAAGACTTCCCGTGCCTTCTCTGAAGCGTGGATGCAACTCAAAATCTTGCATTTGCAATAACGTATCATTCCTGTACATATGCTTCAACATTTTGTCAGTCTCGTAGCCACAAAATTTGATAGTCATTCTCTGCTCTACAAACGTCATTTCTTTCAATCGCCGGTTACTAAATGCATCAGATTACAAATTACAATTCCGTGATGAGCCACCGACCTTTTGAATTAGAGAAAAATCACTTTTCGAAAAGAGGAAGAACGCAGTAAACAGAATTGTTATGTTAGTCACTCTTCAACAAAACATTTTCACGTGGCCGTGGGTAATCTAGTGGTTAGAGCATCGGACTCCAGACCGGAAGGCCTGGTTCGATGCCCGATGCCACCAAATACCCTCCGAGTACACACGGAGTACGTGCTCGTTAAATCAGGGGGTCCGAAAGTCTTGTGGGAGGAATCCTGAGTGCAGGGGACTGGAGAATATTTCCCTCTTCTTTAGTTCCATGTCAAAATTGGGGAGGTGGAGATAGGTGGTGTCGCTATCAATCGTCCCTTCAGGCAATTTCGCCGAGCTAATTCGGACTGTCACCTGTATGCTGATCAAGGCCAAGGCCAACGACAGGCGTACTTCTAGCCCCTTGCCAACATGAGTTTCGTGGGCAATCCAGTTTCATTCCGTCATTTGAGATCAATCCATTTACGTATAAAAAAGCTAAGAAAAAAAACATTAAAAGAAAAGTTAAAAAGGCAATGATGAAGCACCCTGAAAATAATTCGATCTTGTGTTTTCGCTTCCTGTTCAAATTTCTTCATAACGAGATTGCAATTGATCAATTATTCAAGGCACGATACTCTTAACTGTGGTCAAAGAATGCAATATTACTGCACAATTAGTATTGCTATTGCCCAGTAAGTATGTAACATTTGTTGGAAAGTTTAATTTTTTTTTCTTTGTTAACTTTTCAGTTCTCTTGAGACACAATCAATAATATCGTTACGACTGCATCGAAGACCTCATAGACCAATGAACGATTTTAAATGTGGTCGTATAGTCAGGGTACGGGAATATGGCTTATGATATCGAACAATAAGCTTATGTTAGCATTGTATACACGCGGCTTTACGAAAGTACTGTCTACAATGAGGGTTAGGAGTGAGTGAGTAGCTCAGTGACGCAATACATGAATGCCGGATGATATCTTATGATAGAGCTATACGCATGAAATTGTATCGTACGGGCTACAACTTCCCGTACTCGAGAAAGCTTCCATGTCCTCATGGTACTGGGTTACGCTCACTTCCATCTTAAGATGCTTCACCCCTTGACCGGAACATCCGTCCCTCAGACGGAGATTATTTGTTTTGATGCCTGTAGATACGCTGTGGTGTGATTTTTGCACTGGTCTGCCTTGACATCTTCAATTGGAATCTACTTAATAAGAGGATTACGTGGAGGTACATGGCGATATTTTTCAACTCACAATATGTGCGATTTTTCTTATCAATCACCGTCTATCACACGGATATACCTATAGTTTTTTCGTGTTTGTTATTATTATTTTTAATTACTTTTACATGAATATATTAATAATTGTTGATCAGTTTTTATAAACTACTAGCCACAATTCTAGTAATAAAAAATATATTGTTGTGCTTGATTTAACCCCACACATCCTATTTGAGCCATACTTAATTTCATGAACTGTAACAGGGGTGTCCAACACGTGGCTCGCCAGTATTGGTTGGGGCCCCGTCGACTTTTTTAAAATTTTTAAAAAAGTTTTTTAAAATTTTTTTCTTTTTTGAAATTTTTTGAGGAAAAATTTTATATAAAACACTGGTGTCAAAACTTAAGCAACAGGTGGATTTTTCCATAACTTCACGAAAAATCATCTGAGAGACATAAAATTTGAAATGAGGGAGAGTATTATGTAAAAGGATGAAAAAGCATCGGCGCAAAAAAGGAATACAACGCAACGGTATGGAATCAAAAAAAAAAAGCTTTATTGAACGCATAGTATCGTGACTCATGACTGTCTATCAACGAAGAACAACAAGCAGATGTTCCTTAAATGGTATATGCCCCCCCCTTACACAATGGGCTTTCCCGTCTCCATACTCAGAACCAGCGGGTGACTTTCTTGGGGGGGGTCCCTTTCCCTCTCAACATCTGTTTGAGTTGTTGGTTGTACCCCCGGATGATGTGAGCGTGGGGAATACGTCCCCCCCCAAAGCATCCACACATGTTCGATGGGATTTAAATCTGGGGGCCCCTGGCCAATCCCTTCAGTGATATCTTCACTTTCAGCAGCTCCCCAACAGCAAAAGGGGCGATGTGGTAGTGCATTGTCATCCATAAAGATGAAATCTGGGCCAATGGACCTCGGAAAAGATGCACATGGGGGAAAAAGTACCTCCCCCACAATAGCGATCCCCCTTTTCAGACCCTCTGTGAAAATGGGAAACTCAGTTCCGCCGTTCACATAATGCCGAACAAGAACTCCAGGACCACCGTAACGTGTCTTTCCTTGATTTACTGGGATAAAACCGGGTCCCGATCTCTCTCCAAATCAAAACGGTTTGAGAATCGCTTCTGGTACTGAACCGCTCTCATCTGTAAAAAGAACACGACTCCATTGATCAGTTGTCCAGTTTTGTGCTCTCTGTCCCCCCTGAAAACGGTGGCTTCGGTGGCCATCTTTCAACGGGAGGCAGCGTTCAGGACGGCGGGTAAACAGGCCCCTTTGTGAAGGCGTCTGCCACGGTAAACAGCTACACTTGTGTACCTGTTGCTGTACAGAGTTTTCTGAGCAATGGCGCTTGCTGACAGCTGTCGAACTTTTCGCCTGCAGGATGATATATCGGTCATCCCTGCAGTTGTCGTCCTCGGGCGGCCCACCAACCTTTCTAACAGCTGTACCTGTGGTTTGGAACGCTTTCCAAGCGCGCGAAACGACACTTTTGTTGATTCAACTCTGCAGCTACACTGGTGACAGTACGCCCCTCCCTCCAGCTTTTCCGATCATTTTTCCCACGTGTGAAGTCATCCAGATGATTTCTTCAGCCATATTTCACGAACTGACTCACTGGCAGTTGCAGAGAATATGGTGAATTGCGTCTCCGTCCTTCATTTCATTCTACTGTTGAGCAGCGCGCGCCGACATCACGCGTTTTGCGTACGTTCACATCGCTTCTGACGTTTTGTTCCTGATATTTGCATATGCATGACGTTTCTACTGACTTACGTGTTCCCTCTACTGATCTCCAGACCTCCTTTTCTGCAATTTCATGGCTATCTGCTAAATTTTTACATTGTTGCTTAAATTTTGCACACCAGTGTATATATACAATGTATTTGCCTGTAACCTGTTCTTGTTTTGAAATAAATTCTTTTTGATAATAGAAATGTGTGTCCTATATATTAAAATAGATTTATATTTTATCAAATAGTTACATTTGATTTTACTTTTTTAATAAATTTCGAATTGTGCATTATGCATATCCTTTACTATGGATGGTGCATGATTCTTTGTGTGTGCGACTTTCGTTTCTCCTCTTCCTTTTCTGTTTGGAGTGCCCAAAAAGCAAGAGGCAGACATGAGATGTTTTATAAAGTTTAAAAAAAATATTCAGAACGGTTAAGATAAAGTGCAATGTATATTTAATCTTTTGTGAATGACAGCACATTCAAATTTCAACAATGAGTAACGAAAGATCAATTCAAAAGGAGCACCGTAATTTTCAAGAAAATGGCAACTGTAATAATTTAAACATTATTTGATCATTGAATTATTATATTATCTAAACATTATTATATTACTTATGTCTGTATACATAAAAAATAATGAAAACAATAATAATAATTCATTCTGTTTTAAATTTTCACTCCAATAAATGTTTTTTTGTTTCCAAATCTGATATAAAGGTACATATTTTTATGTGCGGCCCGCGAGATTATAATGTTTTTCCGAAGTGGATCAAGGTCCTTTGGGTTGGACACCCCTGAGTTATAAGGACATTTAAAACAGTCCTTAAGGTAATAAATTAAAAAAAAATTACGTACCCGTCTGTCAGACGGATGCTCCTCAGTGCGGCAAAAAAACGATGTTCCGGCCAGAGGGTTAACTTAAACCCCATACCATCTGCAGAGTCACCTAGAAAACGTTCATTCCGATCATCTTTACAGCCTGTACAATGGCATCGCTGAGTGTTCAGGAATGAATCCCTCATCAGTCTTGTGGCAGATGACCATTGGATCCAAGTGCGAAGAGACCAGGATCAAAAGTTCAAATTAGCCTTTGTCTTTCGGGGCCATTAGTGAGGCTGAAAGTTATATCTAGTTGAATGAGAAGACTGCAATTCCATCTGTTGTGATAGCAAATATTTTTCTAGTCTCTCTCATCCCTTTATACCTTTTTAAAAGCTCAACTATATCTAACGAGGTAGGATTCAAAAGTTCCCGGACTGAGCTTATATTGTGAAAAACTTTTGCTGTAGAGGGACTAGGATAATGTTTCTATGTTATTGTATTCTTCCTCTCCATGCGCGTCGTATTTTGTAAGCGGATGCATTTAGTAACCGGTGATTGAAATAAATGACGTTTGTAGAGAAGAGAAGGGATATAAAACTTTGTAGAGTGCTACGAGGACTTACGAAATGTTGAAGCATGTGTACAGCAGTGATACATTGTCGAAAATGCAAGCTTTTGAGTGGCATCGACGTATCAGGGAAGGCAGGGAAAGTGTCAAAGAGGACTATTGCTTTGGACGTCCACAGACTTCTCGTAGTGCTGAAAACATTGAAAAGGTTTCTGTGGCGGTACGTTAGAACAGGCTACAAACAATGGTGGGGAAAAACGAAAAAAAAAATGTTTTGTTACATTCTCCTAACTCCCCTGATTTCGCCTCCCTGCGACTTCAGAATATTTCCAGAACAGAGGCTTTCAGGGTCGTTGGTTCCAACCTGCATATGAAATTAAAAGTGCATCGCAGGCTGAATTAAAGGACATGGCTAAGAATGGATTATAGAAATGTTTGGATGACCTTTATCAGGGATGGGAAAAGTGTGTTGTCGCTCAAGGGTCTTATTTCAAAGGAGGATGTGTTTCAGTGATTTAATTGGTAATATTTTTAAAGTTATAGACTCAGTCCAGGAACTTTTGATTCCTACCTCGTATAAAATTCTGCAACTAATTTAATTACCTTTGTTGTCACGTCCTTCTAAGGCCAATTTTCAACCAAATAATACCAGATTCTATTTAGTTCGTATACATCTGGTTCCATGCTCTGGATACTCTTTTTTAGCTTGCAAGTTCACCAGAGCTTTCGTGAATTGAAAATATTGGGGTTTGGTACGTTCAGCCCCAAAAAAAACCAAATTCAGCATTAACTGAAGAATGTAACGTTCACCCTGTTCATTGATGGGGGAGTAGTGTGGCTACATGAAGTGAAGCGAACTGATCAAACAGTTAATTCCCTTGTTTTCATTTGGCAAAGCTATATTGTTATCCCATACTGTTTACCTTTCTGTAGAATGTCGTGTTGCAATGTGTCTCATACATTTTCTTTCTTTAACAAACAATGTTAAAGTTATATGCTCTTTTATGATTAGTGGAACGTCATTTAATTATAAGCAAATATTTTGAACACATTAATAGAAATACAATGTCTTTCCTCTAACCCAGCACCATTTACCCATAATCTTTTAGTCTTTTATTAAAATTTCTTCAAGCATACCTAATTCGGTTCCTATCCGTTCATACGTTATTCTCGGTAGAGCGTTGTTTATGGCAAAAATTTAATTAAAAACAGCCTGTATAAAGCTACATATTAGTAAAGCTATTTCTGTTTATATTGATCTTTTCACGAGTTATGACAATAACTCTTTCTTATGCTGCTCTTTCAGGTATCATTCAGCAAAGTGTTGAAAGTCACACTGCAAGTGATTATCAATCAACTCATTTTCATTCCCTGTGGAGTTCTCTTTTATTATTCAATGGTTTGGAGAGGTTATGATTCCGGTAAAACTCTCCCATCTTTCCAAAGACTTCTATTCGAAATTATAATCCATACTATCATGAATGAAACTTTATTTTATTACACTCATAGGTGTGTATAATTTACTGCATTTCGCTATAACGATAACTGCTTATAAAATTTCTGATAAATGATATTTTTAAAAAACAAACAGTACTTTTTCTTGAAATATACGTGGGAAGTGTTATTGTTGGACAAAAAGATTTGATGTCAAAGTGTATAGTAGTATCTCGATATTACGCAATAGGCGGGACTGAGTGATAACCGTGTAAATAGAATTCACGTAAATCCGGGTATAATTTCGCTTATAAATACATATCAGTGGCGTCATAGAGTGTGCAAAATTCTAGGAATCCTTAAGCCTGACTGACGCCAAGTACGTATGGTTTGTTTTGCAATACTTTGTAAAATCCGGTTTGGGCCAAAACACCTGACTTTAAAGGAGGTCCCTATTATTATGTGTTACATACAGCGAATGTATACATACATTATATATGGGTCTAACGTAGCAGGCCTCCTCGTGGTGCACCCTGGGTAATGCTAAATCTGCTATAGCGACTCCTCTCTCTACTTTTAACTTCAACACAAAAAATCATTGGGGAATTCTGTCAGGTACAGATGGAACTTTACTAAAGCTAATTGGAATGCGTTTACTCTAGACCTTGAATCTATCTTCGGTTCAACTTCTAGTTTCTGTGAAGGGCGAGAGTATTGGTTGCGCTTTTTTTCTAAGATTTGCAAAAATTATTTTTGATACGGCAAAAAAGTGGATACCGAGACGCAAGCAATTTAAATTTAAACCTTTCTGGAAGGCTCTTGTTATTCTTAGAGAAAAATTTCATGGCTCGTACTACAGCGGAACATTTCAAAAAACCCGAGGATATTCAATATTGGAGAAAGTGCGTTGCTAACCTTCGTAAAGAAATTCTTTCTGCTAAAAGAAAACTGCTTCAATAATTTCATTTCTAAATTGATTATAGGAAGGATGGCAAAAAAGTTACAACTATGTGAACAATTATTGAACAATAAAATTACATTCCACCAGTGAACCGTTGAAATTTGGTAATCGTGTTTTAACTTGATGACAGAGATATATTCAAAGCCTTTAATTCCTTTTATTCTTCTAAACAACGCTTGGGAGAGACCTTAAGACCCAACAGAAATATATTAGATGGGAACTCCGTCACTCCGGGCCTCTTCCTTAAATGGTGGACAGAGATTTTTTACAAAAACTTCAATATGGTAGAACTTATAGATGCTATTAAACGCGTTAAGAGTGGCAAGAGCCCTGGTCCAGATAATTTACATCCTGAATTCCTTGAAACACTTTGGCAGAAACGTACTCTCTGTACTATTAGAGCTCTACAACTACAGATGGAACACTGGTGTTCCAGCAATTTGGAAATAGGCGATCATTGTTCCTATACTTAAAAGTAATAAACCCTCGGATAATTAAAATAGCTATCGACCTATTTCTTTGGCAAGTATTTTATCTAAGGTCATGGAAAGAATGATTACCTCTGGTTTAAGCTGGTTCCTCGAGCCTAAGAACCTTTTATCCCCAACTCAGGCCGGATTTAAATTTGCCCCAAAAAACCCAAGGTCCATAAAAAGACGCTCTCAAACAGAGGTGCTTTTCTTAGCTGTGTTTGGGGACTTTGGGCTCTTTTAAAAAAGTTTGGGACTTAAATGTATCCAGAAATACAAAACTTGGGTGGGGTAGTAAATGGTTTTGGATCAAGAGTTTTCTTTCGCAACCTTTGCGCCACTCGTTTTGGGACTCTTTGTTCAGCTTTAAACAAAGGAAACTGCTTGCCCAGAAACACTGTGATCAGCCCTCTTTTATTCAATATCTTTATCGATAACCTGCCAGGTATTTTGACTTTTGATAACTGACTAATGCCGCCCTTTTTGCGGACGATCTTGCTGTTTGCTGCTGTGCATCTAAAGAAGAACAGTCTGAGTTAAATACTGTCTTGAATAAGTCTCTTGAGAGAATAGAGGTCTGGTGTTTGGAGAATAATATGACTTTAAACTTTGGGAAGACTACTAGTCAGTATTTCACCTTAAATAGACAACCTTTCACTGCTAACCTTGCTTACAGAGGCACTCTGTTGCAGCATAATGATGCTTCACCTTACCTAGGCTGCATCTTCGATAACAAATTTAAATGGACCAAGCATGTCGAACACGTCATCTCAAAAGCTAGGAAAAGACTCCCCATTCTCAAAAGACTAGCTGGCCTAATGGGAATGTAGCAGGATTACCTTAACATTTCTTATAAAACGTAGCCGGTTTTAAATTATTGTAA
>BMAV01020257.1:16403-29706 GCA_019973955.1 Trichonephila inaurata madagascariensis
TTCCATTTTTGTCCGGGGTGGCAAAACTGCTAGAGCCGGCCCTGGTAGCTTTTATAATAGTTGATAAGCTATTTGCATGAATACCACATTTTAAAGCAATATTCTTTTTCTTGCCTTTATCCACTTCTTGAAGAATTTAAAATTTTTTTTCTTTGATGCTCAAGCACTTACGTTTTGACATTTTCGAGCTACAAGAAATGAACAGTAAGACTGATGTTGTGTGTGTTTATTACTAGGATACATGCGAAAGACATGAAATAGATGAACAGAAAAGTCTAACACAATCACAGAAGAATACAGATTTTATTACAAACGATGATCCCAGCAAAGAACAGAAGAGGTACGCTGTTTTCCTTTCGAGACGGGAATCCATTTCAGGCGAAAGTCCGATTTCTTTTCCCGAAGATACATCTTTACCTTACTCGGGATTCGAACCCGAACCCACTCGATTACAAGACGAGGGTCATAACCACCATATTGGGTGGGGTGGCAGTAAGACTGATCAACACAACAAATGAACGGAAACTAGTTCAAGGACACGAGGCAACTCCACTGAGGGTGGAAGGGGATATCGAAGATGTTTCCAGTGAACTGGACAATGGGAGTTAAGGGTTATACTTCTTGGATGAAACACCCAGAATTCTATTGCTCTCGGCGAGTTAGACACCTAATAAAACCAGTTCAAGATTTATGACCACCACAAAATGTGTTAAGAGAGTATAACTTGAAATGTAAAGAAATACTTTAAAAATAGGGAGAGAAAAAAATTGAATCACAAGAAAAAAAAGTTCGTTGCATAGAAAATGAACTTTGCTATAGGGAGGGAAGGGGTTGTGAAAGGGTTCCAGAAAAAAGTGCGCCCTATAGAAAAATTCGCAATACAAAGGTTCGTAATACGGTGATTCGACTGTATCTATTAAATGGAGATTTATAGACAAATGATGGGATCACTTCCCACAAGCTTAATTTTAAAACCCATTATACGAAAAATGCTCTGTTGTTGAACTATCGGTAAAAAAACAAAGATACGACTTCATAACAAGAGCTTTTTACTTTCATCCTGTTGTATGGCTGTCCTATAGGAAGCTCTGCAGCAAATACCATGTGAACTGGAAGAATTGATCAACAGACAATGAAGACGTCGATTTAAATCTTTTTCTCAAAACAACGAACATATGTAAATTTAATTTATTAATAAAATCGCAGTATTAGAAGACATATTCAGTAGTAAGCTGAAGATATCCCTGCTGATATTCGTTACCACCCGTTGGGTATTCAGAATTTTTGTGACGGGATTGGCGACCGCACTTGGCAATCAGATATTAGCGCAAGGGCGCCAACACAGCCTATATTGACAATATTCATCCAATTTAAGATAAAACCCTCTGAACCGCATTCTCTATTCAGGGTCGTCTTAAGGGGACTTGGCCACAGTAATGGCCTCATCTCGTTCTTGACTTTTAATAAGATAATGATTCGAATAATTTCTACGGTCAAAAGTTTTTTCCCATTGTATTCTCCGAAAAACTGGGAATTTCGGACGATATGTCGATTGGCTACATGGGATGACCGTCGTTCATGTATAGGCCTAGGCCTACCATCATACACCAATAATTACTCCTTCAGTCAAAAGGCGGCAGTCAGTCAAGCCGGTTTGTATGATTGTAAATCATGCAAATTTATTTGTTTCGGGTTATTGTTTGTACGAGTATTTGAAACGTATGCTATGTACTGTATACTTTTAAAAGCATAGGTGGGGCCTACATTTGTGTAGGGACTTAGGGCCTCAAGAAGTCTAAAGATTTCCCTGCCTCTATTTTTCGATGAACATTATTTCTTGAAGAGCTGAAAACTGAACCTATAAATTCTTGCATTGCTAAACTTTCTGAATATATCTATATATGTTCTTCTAAGCCATTTTATAAAAATCCTACAATACCCAGAATAATTTTAGGAAACATCATCCCATCATTTACTGCTTCCAATCAGTAGATGTTATACGAAATTTTTATATAAAACGTTATTTTTTTTTACAATTACATTTTTTTGTATCATCTTTTTCCTCTTGGGAGGAGGAAATTGTGAAGATATGTGTGTTGTGTGTTTATGGTTCACAAGTATGTTAAGTATTCAACTCTCCTGTTTAATGAATCGACCACTTTACGCGACCTAGGTTCTCAGCAGGATGCACCATCTTGAAGTCATAAGGTCTCGGCGCAATTAAAGAAAACCTTGAAAAACCAGGTTTACACCTGCGATCAGAGTAAATAGAAAGCTGATTCAAACAGCAATTAATATGCTTCTTTATATAGGGTATAAAAATACTTGTTCGATTTTGGTGAGCGAGTGAGTGAATATTAACGTCACACTGTTCAGCTACACGAGGGCTTTTGGCGACGGACCTTGTAATTTTGAACCATGGTCAAGTGACGAGGACGACACATAAGCTGGCACCCCCTCTCTTAACTACCACACCACACCAACGGGAGGACGTTTGAGCTCTCGACAGAGTTAACGTGCATCACTCCCCTATACGGCGGTCTGTTAGTGGTACTAGGCTTGAACCCATAACATGCCAGCCACGATCTGATACCTTGATCACTGGGTTACCGTGGCCCCTTGTTCGCTTTTGGACAGTAATTGGTAGATCATCTTGTACTAATACATGTTTCTTGGTAGCACTGGCGTAGCTAGTTCTCAATAAGCCCTGTATCAAAATTCCTTCGAGAACCCTTCTCGGAAGGCTCCTTAACATTGTACGATTTTTTTCTTACAAGGCTTTACCCCTGTAGCTTGGGAGTTCCATGTCATTGATACGGCTAATACTGCGGTAGCTACTCACCTGCTTGATAGATCATCTTGTACTGAGATACTGATACTACTACTAAAAACAAAGTCTAACTTTTCCTGATATCATTCAATTTTAGCTGATAGCTCTTGTATATATTTCAGACAAATTATACGTAAACATTTTTTGCAATTATCACTCGTTAGAAAGTTAATTTTAGACCAATTATTCAATACACATGTATACATATAATATTCAGAAAATTGAGAACAGTTTAAAAGTTGACTTACATGAATATTTTCATGAAAGTAGAGCTGATGAAAATATTTTCAAAACAATACTCGAATTTCAGAAATCAATATAATAAAATACAACTATTTAAAAAAATATTTTCAGAAAAACAGAAGAAATATATTTGAAATTTAATAAATATGGTTCGTTTGTAAATATCACTGGAATTCACTTTTTCATATTCAATCGTTAAATATTCCCACATTGTGCAAAAGCTTAGTATTACAAATATAGACTAACTTAAATATACATATGTTACATTACTAACTAAGGCACACAGAAAATCAAAATTTACACACAAAAATAAAATATTCACTTATTTAACTCTTTTCAGTTACAAAAGACTGTTCAAGACTCACTCTTTTACATCTCAACCTTTCATTTCAAAATTGAGAGAGTATATCGTGATTGCTCAAAAAATTTTCATATTATTGTTTTTTTAATAAACACTGATTCAGTGTTTGAACACTAACAAAAAAAAAGTATAAAAACAGATAATAGACATAGTTTATCAATACATTATAAAAGAGGTACTTGATTTGTTTTATATAATGATTTATATTTTCAAATTCAGGAATGAATTCAAAATTTAGTTACAAAGCATTAATTTTTTTCCCATCTGAATTTGGACAAAAAAGAAAGTTAAGGATTATAAATTACTTTTTGATTATTCAAAATTAGCATTACATCATATATAGGATGAATCTCATTATAAACAATCAAGAATTAAACAATAAAAATGATATTCTCAAGCTCTATAATACATCAGCAAGCCACAAAAAGTAGACAAGTTATTTTGATACTTATGTATTACCTCATTGACCTTTTTTAGAAAATGCCATGATATACAGACAATAATGATAAAATTTTTTCTGCACTTGCTAAACGCAATGACCTTGTTTATATGCTGCCTTACTTTTCTTATATTTTTTTGGAAAAAAAATGATTACAATGGGGGAGAGGGGTATCTCCTAGTATATAGCCCTTGATTTTTTCGATTGATAATCCTATTTTTTAGGCTGTAAAATTTAATAAAGTATTTCTTATTAATAATTTTTTATTAATTCTGCTAATTATGCATACAAAATAATTTATTTTGTACTGTTTATTGTTCTGACAATCAACAAAATTAAAAAAAAAATGTTTGGCGGCATATTGGGGTATGTTACGAGAACGGTAGACTTTTGAACCTGGACCCCTGTAAACTTCTTGTGTGCACCACTCGCATTTTGTAAATATCTAGTTGTATTCATTAGAGTTTGGAAAACCTTAAAATTAATATATAGTTATAGAAAATTATAAAAAAAAATACAACTATATTATTATCAAAATTAAATGATCCATAATTTAAATATCATAGATACTTAAATTCTTCTACTTCAAACAAGGAATAATTTTCACAAAATAATTATTCATACATGAAGCTTTGTATTAATAAAAAAAAAATGTAATATATTTAAAAAACAATTAAAAATGCTATGAAGTACATAATTACACTAGTAACGATTCACTAAAAAAGCAACTGTGCTAACTTAGTATTCATAGCTAATTCAGTTTCAAGCAGGCCAAGTCTTAATATATCTTCTTATAACATCAAAATTAGTAAACATATTTGGTTATTATAGTTTGATAAATCATGCATATGGTTTGCATGTAGAGTGTATTATTTGTAAAGTCCAAAAATATTGCCATTATGACTCTGTAAAAAACCTACATCGTTGTTCCAAATAATTAAATGAAGTTCAAGAGAAAACCACTCATTTACAAATCTATTCTTTTTTTTTTATTTAATCAATATTTCTTGCTAAAAGTTTTAACTTGCATCAAAGGTTTAAGTGTAAAATAGAGTGCTCCTTAGATTTGGTGATATATTTTAAATTTCATAATTTTCTTCATACTGACAAACAGTTGGTTGTCATAAACATAAAATGCAGAATAATTCTGAAAAGTTTATGCATTCTCTGTTCCAGATCACAATTCATTATTTTAAATTTAGATGTTTTTGAAAAGACAAACAAGTTTTTTTTAGAATTAAACATTTTAATGTTCTTGTAGTAAAATTTTATTAAGCTTTTGGCTTTGATACTTGTTGTAAATTGGAATCATTTAATGTCTTTTTAGAGTTTGTTTTAAGTTAATTTTCCTGAAGAATATGCTCCTTGAATACAACTAAAACTCAATCATTTCATACAAAATTCAATTCTATTCTAAATGTTCAGAGTTTATACAGCAAAGGAAGTACAAAAATAGCTATTTGAAGAAGTAATATTCACCCTTTTTTAGGTGATTTTCCTCAGAAAAACAAATTTTTAACAAAAAGTCTTTTTTTTTTTTTGAGAATGATATAATTCTTATTTTCTAATATTTAAATTTGCTAAATTTCAGTAATTTATTTTAAAATGTTGAAATTTGTATTTTGCATATGTTGTTTGGAATTTGCTATCTGTAAGCAGCTATCAATACACTGAGGGAGCCCTATTCTAGTCAGTACTTTTCAGTTTCAGGATACGTAACAATTACAAAAAATAGATTGATTGCATAAAAAAGCTAATTTTTTTTCTTCAATATTGGAAACAATTAAAAATTCCATGTCTTCTCAATAAAATAATAATTTAAGAATTGAGCTAATAACCATACTTTGTATTTGGTGTTTAATTTGGCAAAAAAAAAAAAAAAAAAAAATTGAACTGTCAACACATTTCTTGAAACAGAAAAGTATCCGTTAATCTGTATCAAACTATTGAATTAGATAGTATAAAATAAAACTAATAATCAAACAAATATCATGAATATGCCTTTAATTTACAACAGACAGGTTGAAAATGCTGAATGACTTAAAAGTATTCTTATCAGTATTCCTATTCAATGAATTCTCACTAGTAATAATTTAATATATAGGTTATCTGACTTGACAATACTGACAAATTTTCAAAACATAGAAGGCTATCTATAAACAATTTTTCAATATAAGTTATTTCATAATATACAATAATATTTTTTCACTTATTGAATACAAATTTAGAAACAATCCTTTCATGTACTTTCAAAAATAATCCAGTCAAAAAATTATTAACAAATATGTATTAAAAATACAGATGTATTATAAGCTTCCTTGATGCTGAAAGAAACATGTTTATTCACAGAACTCAAATTCCAAGAAAAAACTTAATATGTCATTTTAAAAAAAGTACTTCATTTTTTCGATCAGATGAGAGACTTATAACTTTTTAAAGTTATATCCTCAAAGATCAGGTTGCATAATTTGATCAGATCATAATTTGCTTCTCAATAATGCAATGTATATCTTTCAATTCAAATACATATACATATAATTGCAATGTATAATTTGCTTCTCAATAACACAATATATATCTTTCAGTTCAAATACATATTCTAAACTCAATATTTCTTGTAAAATGTAAAATAACAGAGTACAATAAAGTTTTGTCAACATTATGATACAGAAATAAAATAACTGCATGTATTTCTTTCCTAATTAATCAAAAGATATTTTGGATAATTACTATATTCATTTTTTTCTAAGGGATTGTCTCATACCTTTTTCAATTTCAAAAGAACGCAAGTCTGTTCTTTCAAGAAATCTTTGACGTTCAATAAAACCTTGCTTGCCTTTATTAAATTTCTTTAAATCTTTTTCAATATTTTCTTTTACTTTAAAAGAATTCCAGTCATGAAGGGATTCCTGTAGAACAGTCCCTTTTTGTTTCTTGTTGTGGATTGTTCCTAAGATGGAATCTAAGCCAGAACGCTTTTTAGGTGGATTAGATGGGCTTTGGAAAGAAGCTGCCTCATTCAAATTCTCTTGTTTAGTAATACAATCATGAGCACTATTATCTTTATCCACAGAGTAAGTTTCACCAGTAAATTCAAATATCTTTGATACAGGTGCCTTTTCAGATTTTCGTTCTTCAGTCTCATTGCTAATTATCTTAATTTTTTCACTATTCGCAATCGTGGAATTGGAGGTTATTTTAGAAGTTTCAGTTTCTGAAACATCGCTTAAGAAAGATTTCCATAAATCTTCAGTACGTTTCTTTTCATCACAGGCTGATGAAACTTCACATGTTTCAGACTTAGCAATAAATTCTTCAATTTTAGAATCAATCTGTCTAGTTTTTCTCGTTTTATGGCCTTTGAATTTTAAATTGTCATCATCACAAATATCTTCATTATCCTCACAAGACGATTCACTGGCGACTTCATTCTGAGGAGGTACATAGTCAACATCATCTTCACTATCTTCTGATAGTGAAGATTATTTAATTTTTAATTTGTGACTTTGGCATCAATTTCAGACGCATCTTTATCTTCTGATAGTGAAGATGATGTTGACTATGTACCTCCTCAGAATGAAGTCGCCAGTGAATCGTCTTGTGAGGATAATGAAGATATTGAAGAGGATGAATGTTGGTTTTGACAGTTTTACTTAAAGATTCTGTATTATTTTTAAACACAAAATCTTTTCCAAGAAAATCAAAAATAGCATTCTTCGTCTAGACTTTGTTATTTGTCATTTAGAAAGTAAAGATAAAAATTTGAAATAAAGAAATATAAATTGTGTGTGTGTGAGGAACGGTTTTGCAAGTGAACCAAGAATCAAACTATAGTTGGATTACAATCAATATTTTTAATGCGCTTTTGAATAAATTCATGAACGATTCTAATCAATATATTTTAGAGATACACATTCCTCAAATTTCTCTTTTGATCACTTATACATTTTATACATTCCTAGACAAATCTAAGATGAGAGGCTATTTTTCTTCTTATTACAAATATGGAAATTTCTGGTCATCATAAATTTTGAATAATATTTTGAAGAAAATACACTGTCATTCAAAAATAAATGCTTGTCATGGTTTTTTTGAGAATTTTTAATGACATAATGCACAAAAAATTAACAGTTTTGTGTCCGCACTTAGAGAATCATAGTAAACAGCCCTTTGTTTGAACTACAATTAATTTCCAACTAAATAAATTTATTGATAAATAAATAATTTTATTTTGCCACATACAAATAGAAAAATGATAACTTGTTATAATCTTGAACTATTTAAGGCAAAAAATATGGACACCATCCACATAATTTTCAAAAAAATCTAAATAAATGGAAATAGATAAGAAAATTAATTTTTTCACGAAATTGAAGTAAACAAGCTATTACATTATTTAAGAAATATATTTTCATTTCAAATTTATTCTCTAATAACTCATAATTCAAGAGATTGAAATTTAGTTTTATTTAGTGGCCTTGTTGTTGCTCCTGATATTTACATTCAACTATTAGAAAATTAGTGGCAGTTGTTGATCAACTCATGTAAATTTTGGTGGTTAAGATGTTTTGAATTTTGTACTTATTTATTTTAGTACTTTTTTATTTTCTTTGTTTATTCTATTTTAGTTATCAACCATGTGAGAGGAAAGAATAATGTTTTCTTTTAAAATCAGGTAATTTCTAAAGAAAATAACTAAAATTTAAATGTGCATACCCTATACCGGTGAAGAGAAATCTGCATTATTAAAATTTTCTACCTAATATGGTAATTTAGAAAATTGGAATTACAAAATTTAAAATAATGCTGAGATTCTTTGTTTCTTTTGCGTGCGTTGCATTAAAATTATTATAAAACTTTCCACCTTCAACTAAGAGCGTATATTAAATGTTCAGCTGAAACTTTCTGCATCTAATGCCAAGAGTTAAGAGTCAATCGATACATTTTTTCCTCCCATTCTTCAGTGGTTTTGCACAGCTAGTTAATCATTTTTGTAATTTCAGAATGTTTCAGTTGATAATATCTTTTGTCTTAAATTATATGAATTATTAAACTTTTAAATTGTGTGTGGATATTATTATGTGAAAGTATAAGTTCCTTTTTTCTTATCAGTAGAAAAATGATTCAATTCTTCTTTTAAAATACAAAATTGGCTTAGGAATATTGGATAATAGTAACTTGAAGCTATATTGTGTGTAATTTACACAAATTGTGTTAAGTTTTCTGATAGTATTATTAAGGAGTATATTTTTGATGTTTATGACTGATATCAATTAAAACCATTCCAATGTACATATGTAATAAGGAAAAAAAGTCTTCTAATCGATTTCTACACTTTTAATTTTTATATTCTGTACTCTAAGGGCTAATTAATAATTCTTCACTTAAAATTTTGCCGTTAGTTTGATATTGGTACACTACACAATTTTCTGCCAAATAGTTGTAAAATTGTGACATTAGAATTATAACACCACAATATGAATGTATACCAAATAGGTATACCAAAAAATGTAGGTTTTTATTTTAAGTTTGAAAAAAAATCAGGTTAAAAAGACTGATGGAAAGTACTTGTTGAATTGTAAAAGCACATATTTATATTTAGATGGGGATGAAACTATTAAAATATATAGAGAATTTTTGGTACTTACATATTAGCATCACCACAGTAAAATTTACCCCACGCAAATCACACCATGATATCAAAATAACATAGATTCTTGTGTATCTTATTTGAAGAAAAACCATTCTTGTGGCACAGTTTTGGCTGTGGTGATGCTAATACACAAGTAGCAAATTTTTTCATTGATATTATGAAAAAATAATTTTTAAATTTTATATTAAATGGTTCATTTTTATGTAACAGATACTCATAGAGTATCTGTATTTTACCACTTTTTTGTTAAAAGTTCTAAAGATTCTATAATTTTAATATAAAACTAAAGAGATAGATTTAACATTTAGTTAATGAATAACAAATTAAAATTTATCTAATTCATGATTTAGTGAAAATATCTTGAAAATGTATATTAAATTACTTAATATGAATTTTAAGTGTAAAACTTTCTAATTATAATTTATATATTATTGGCAAGAAGAGCTTTCTGAAATTGGCTAATGAAAAGTTCATAAGGATTTCTTACAAAAGCAGATCAAATATAAATAAAACTTTTTAAAACATCTTTTCTGAAATATCACTTTATCAAAATTACACCAACATTTTTCTATGGTTTATTTTTAATAATCTGCAAATTTTTTCCTTTTGTTTTGGTAATTTTTTTTTATCTCTATACTAAAAAGTCAGATGTAGAGGAAGCCAATTGCACCCAATTTCTTTGATTTTTTCATTGTTGAAGATTTTTCTCCTCTGCTGCTTTAAAAAATCTAAAAAAGTACCTGATAAGTGCTAAGTCTGGACTTTCCAGTAAATTATCTTTACTTTTTCTAATGTCACCAATCATGGGGAGTTTTAAATTGTTCAGGAGAAGGAGAACATTGTAAATCTCAATGGAACATCTTTTAAGCTGATATAAGCTGCTTTTTAACCTTCTCTAAATATTCACACAAAAGTAATAAATTTAATATTTGTAGGATATTGTAACAAATCTAACAATAAAGAATGGAAATATTTTGTAAAATGTATAGGTCAACAATTCAAAATATTAACAATATATATATACCGTAAAATCCGGCGTATAACGCCCACCGGTGTATGACGCGCACCTATACTTTCAAGCTAAATTTTTCAATTTTTAGGTATATTCGCCGTATAACGCGCACCTCCTTTTTAATGAAGAAATCTGAAGTATTAATATACATTCTTTTTATGTTTTGAAGTATTTTATTCGAGGTATTATCCCAGACTTTTGTGAAAAAATAGTATACTTCTAAAATTACAACTGCTCTTGTTCATAAGGCAAGTCGTTTCTTTTAAATAAACAGTGTTTCGATACAACTAAAAGTAAATTTTTTTTATGCCCATCCTTTTTGTTATTTTTAAAGCTATCGTTTTTATACCCGGCGTATAACGCGCACCCTTAATTTTCGATCTTATTTTTTGTGTTCAAAGTGCGCGTTATGCGCCGGATTTTACGGTATATATTGAATTACAATATATATATACATATAATAAAGTAAAATAAAAAGTCTGAAAAACTGTTTAAATGTTTTATTCAGTCCTATAGAAAAAACTATTTTCATTACATCCAAAATTTTGTGTTTCTTTTATCAAATGAGTGTTCATTTATTAACTCTGATTGCATATTGCAATCTACCTTGATTATGTTAAATGTCTAAAGTTACTAGATATGCCTTGTTACATGATTTTAGCCGTAGATATTTTAATATGCAAGTACCAAATCATTTATCATTCATTTCTATTTCAATGAATAGGATTAAACTAATTCAATTTATTGAACCGAAGAAAGTTATTTTGGGGATTATTTGCTATGGGAATAGTTATTAATTATTAGTTGATTAATTATTATTTTATTAACTGCATCAAATTTGCAACTCTTTATTTTTCTCATCCTGACACTTTTTTTTATGTTTTAAATCTTTTGGTATTTTCTGATGAAAGTGATAAGAAGAATTTTACAGTTTGCTAAATGATGAAAAATGTGTGCATTAAGAATTTTTGAAGTGATAACTTCTTTTAGCACTTTTTACTGGAGAGTGAACTTGAATGAAAGTCATGCTAGAGTTTGTTACGTTGATTTGTCTTTAGCTGGAAATCGTGGTCGGATGAGATCGTCCACCCCTTCTCTGAGGCCGTCCCTCTTTGGTCCATGTGACCAAAAGAGGAATGTTTTCCCCGGGTTTTGAGTAGTACTCAGTCTTCCTTCTTGTATGCTTATTTTATTAGTTAAATCTTATCACGTGTATTTATTACTCAAGATATATCAGTAGGAATAACTATAAAGAAAGGTACAAAATTTTTATTTTTGTATAACTTTATTCTTGTGTCATTATTGAATTTCTTTCTTTTTGGTTTTGAGGGCACAATATAATAAATGGATGCATTTTGCCAACATCCCTAATTATGTATAAATTTAAGATGCTTTGTTCTATATGAAAAATTAGTGTTTAAATGTGAAATTAGTGTTTTGTTTATTCTGTAAAATCTTAATTATCTTAAAAATATTAAAAATTTTATTAATAACTTAACCTAAAGCTGCATACATTTTATAATAATGCATCGTTATTATAAAATGTGCCCAACTCGTCATCTAATAAACTTGGCAACCATTTGTTTCGGGTTTTTGTTTCCCAAAGCACGAACAGTTGATGCAAACTTCAAAAGAGACAATTCCTAGGGAATTTAGTAGCCGAGTGGTGTAGGTATTGGATCGTGGCTTGCCTTGTCACAATTTCGAGCCCAGTACCACTGAAGACTCGCCGTGTAGGGGAGCGATGCATGTTAAATCCGTCGAGAGCTCAAACGCCCTCCCGTTGTTGTGATAGGGTAGTTAGCTCAGGTGTCGTCCATGTCACTTGACCATGGTTCAAAATTGCGAGGTCCGTCGCCAAAAGCCCTCATGTACATGAACAGTGCGACGTTAATATTCACTTAGCTGAACAGTGCAATGTTAATATTCAATCAATCTACCTAGGGAATTTAAAAATAAATCAGATGATATTTCATTAGAAGAGTATCAAGTTTTTAAGTACATAGTGGGTTATTGCGTTCAAAATGTAAAATTCGAATGCTACAATTACAAATATAAATTTGTTGTAGTTAAAAAAAATCAATTTCGGTTCAGAAAATGTCAAAAGGACAAAATATTTGAGACTTCTGGATAGAAGAGGTTTAAAAATGTTCGCAATATTGTTATGAAAATCATTTCAGCGCAACATTTTATTTTTAATTTGTATATCGAAAAAATTCGAGTTAAAATATCTTAAAGTTGATAGCCAATTATCTTGCTTTACAAGCATAACAGAAACATATCTGGAATTACATGAATTGTGGAATGTTTTGTATATTTTTTTCATTCATCATCTGTGAACTGTAACACACCTGCATTTTCATATTTAAAAAAATATTCATTACATTCGGGAATATATGCTTACATAATTATTCAAAATAGCACAATGAAGAAATTTTAACAATAAAGGATAATAAAAAAAATGAAGTAACAAGTTCAACACAAAGACTTTTTTGAAAAAATCGGCAATTTTTTTTTGCCAATCTTGTTGCCAAGGGAAGCATAGAGTTGCAAAATGTTGTCTCCCCCCCATCACTCCAAAGCAACATGAAAGGCCGTAGTTTGTCTCCCCCCCCTAGATTCGAATAAATGGGGTTCCCCCACCTCTTTCTACGAAAATGAATGGTGGGATTCTTTCTCTAATCCTAGTAAAAACTCAAACTCATTGGCGCAACAGCCCATGAGGGCCAGGGCCTACTGTGCCCATCCCAGTATACATGACCATT
>BMAV01020258.1:1499-27892 GCA_019973955.1 Trichonephila inaurata madagascariensis
CTTACATATAAAACGGTGGCAATGGAGAGCGAATCCCGTAACTTTTAATATTGGCAGTTAAGGGATTAATTATAAACCGTTTAAATTACAAGATAAATATTAATTTGTGGATATAATTTTTTATATGACAAACCCATGGTATCACTGGTAACTATTAAATTTGTTCGTAACTTAGTATTGTTAAATTAATTGTAAAATACATTGTGCATTACTGATATATTTGTAAGTAAGCGTATTTATATAATTTTTTATTATGTCAGAACGTATTTTGTTTGTTTACTTTCCATAAATTAATAGTTTTCCTAAATAATCTTTTATTTTCGACTTCTCAATATGCTCGCGCCCCCCTAGCAGAGTTATCACGCCCCCTAGGGGGTGCGCCCCACAGTTTGAGGAACGCTGCCTTAATCACTTACCTACTCTTAGTGTAAATCAATTACACTTTTAAAGATTTCATATATATATACACTTATTTACCAATATTTGGGAAGCCTGTGCCTAAAAATGGCTGCCTCTGATCTCCTACATTCTACAAATGTTTCCCAGCCTTCAAGGGAAAGAATAAAATAATCAATGTCCTATAGGAATACAAGAACCATAAAGATTTTTTGTCCCGATACTAAAATACCAAAGAGGTAGAGAAAATCGCTTTCTTCCTTTAAGGTTACTCCCTGGTGATAGTGTGAGGCAGTGCACTGGATTTGTGAGAGAAAGAAGCAGTAGATTCTTGGAAGCACGAAAAAATACTTCATCGTTTATTTTTCGAGAAATAGTGTCTTGAAAAGACACTTCGTAAATTTACGTTCCTCTAAAAGGGTAAGAAATCAGCTAAGCCTATGGCTTGCGCTTGTGGAGATGTAATTGGTATGTTGCGACTAAATTATCCACGAGAGAAAGAATTTGAAGAACTTATAAATCAAGAGTATTACTGTAACACGTTGATACAAACTTTCATTAATCTTTCTGTGTTTCATAGAAAACGAAAATTTCAATACTAAATGGTATGTTTTCATTTTCTACAACGGCATTTCCTTTTGCTTGGATTAAGTAAAATATATTTAAAAAAACACGCTTTTATAGTGAATCGAGCTAAAAAGGAAGAAAATAATTCTTAATATAAGAATAAAACGATTTACGAGAAAATTAATGTCATTGGAGTAAAAGCGAGGGGTGCTCTATATTAATTGCCATAATTTCTTACAAGTTCTATTCCGAAATGCTGAGTTAGTGTAAAAATGTAGTATAAAGCACCCAACGCTTTTATTATTATTATTAAAATTATTTTTTTTCTTTTAGCTCGATTCACTATAAAAGCGTGTTTTTTTGTTTTGTTTTTAATATAACTCATTTTTTAGTTCAATCTACAATGAAAGTCTGTTTTTTTAGTTTTTAAAGCTATCATTTATTCTTTGTTGAATTTTCCCTTGAGTTTGATATTTGGAGCCAGAATTATGAGGCTGCTGGAATTAGTCTTGCTCTTCAACGGATATCAATTAATGGGTCTGAGGGGTATTTATTCTCTTCGTTTACGGGGGCCTCAGCTGAGTCCTATATCGTTATATTTCAAAGACTCCGTCTCTGGGGATGCAGGTATAACTAACAAAAGTGTGTTTAGAAGAAATATTAAATGTCAATCGTATTATCACTTTTTAAGCGTATTGCTATAGTGTTAATTCGTATCGTCACTTCTAAACATATTGCTTTATCAAAATAAAAAAATATATATTTAGCAGTTAGAACATGAAGTTATCACCTTTTAAACGTATTGCTATAATGTTAATTCGAATATCACTCTTCTAAACGTATTGCTTTATAAAAATAAAAATAAAAATATTTAGTGGTTAGAGCATAATTATTTTTTCACATGTACGAGCTTTTCTTTTTATTTCCATTTTCAGAAAAACTAGACGAATATTATGTTAAGAAATTGCTGAAGCACCCACTTTAACCTTTCTTACATAAAGAACACTTTTATTGTTTTACTTGTGTTAACCACAAGTTTATTCCACGATTTTAGGGTTTCACTTTAATCTTTTAATCTCTAAATCTGGAATTAGTTGCCAAATCTGGAAACGCCATATGGAATTATTCGCCAAATCTATAAATCCTTTTCTTAATTATCCTGATCAGGACAATGGAACCAATTATGAAATTATTCTATTGTCATCAGTCCTTGACAAGTGTGGAAAATTTCGAATTAATATGTCCTTTTAAAGTGGGTAAAAATTGAGTTCAAAGATTCCGTTCCATACAAGTGAAACTTATAAAAGCATGTTACAAAGACACAAAACTTAATATCGAAACATCATCCAGCACAACAGGATTAAAATAATCGTAAGTTTTATAATTGTAAATTTTGATTGATGAGAAAATACGATTGCCAAAAAATATTTTAGAAGTTTTCTCAAATTTTCAAATCTCAGTAGAATAGCTTTGCATCGAATTAGGTAGTGACGGTAGTCTAGAGGTTAAGGTCACAAGTTCATGGCCAGGATATCATAAGTGTGATTCCTAGTGCCACTCAAGACCCACTGTGTAGAGGTACTGATTCATGTTCTTCGCTGTGTAGAAGGGCCGTCTTGGCTAATATTTTCCCTCTTTCTTGCCTTATATGTTTTTGTTATTATTATTTTCAGCTCGGTACATTTGTATTATGTAAATATGGATGTATATTGGGAATTTACTTTTCATTATTTTTTATAATTATTTGCGTATATTGTGAAATTAACTTTGATTTGTACTATGTAAATATATTGAGTACTCCCGTAAAAAATGTAAAAAATAAGATTTTGTTCAACAAGTCGGCTGAGTGACGTGGTTAGTTTGTCGCTGGTCCTCTGTACCCAAGGTTGCAGGTTCGACCCCGGCCGAAGTCGATGGATTTTTGTGATGCAGAAAATCGATAGCGGCCATGTCGTATGATTATACGGCATGTAAAAGATCCCTAGTGGGGTGCTCTAGGAAACATTAAATCCTAGTACAGGTTCGCATTGTCAGAGCTCAGATGCCTCCCTGGGCGTCAAAATTACCTGCGGCAATTGGTATCCGCCTACATGGCGCCACATTAAAAAGAGATACCTGCTTTCGGCGATGTACTAGGGAAATGGATGAACTCTCTGTTAATAACTGTTCATAATCTACCATTAGAAATAAAAAATAATAAAAAAGATTTTGTTCAACAAAGACTGAACTCGGGAGTGTTTGTTTCCTAAGAAACCGGTTTGCAGTTATAAACCAGAGGTTGCCAAACTTTTTTGTCTCATAGACCCCTTACCATGTTGTTTGGTTTTGGGTAGACCCCTGCTTACCTAATAAGGAATTTTTACCAATTTATCAACTTAAACGTATTTTTTGACAGGTGGTTCTACTGCTTACTTTAAAAGAATAAAATTTCTAACCGTTGTGAAATACAATATTTAAAATATGAGAAACACATGTTAATTAATTAATTTAAAATTTAATGCATAAAATAACTGAAAAACAAACAGACGCTTTCAGTGGGAGGAATGAATCTGGTGCTTCAATAGCAAATTTTCAACATTTGTTATCAATCTTACCATGTTAACCCTAAATCTCCTCTGTAAGTAGTGTCGTATGTGTGCGTGTATATACATATGGAGATAGACAACCACTCTGAAACTCGTACTCACTAAAGAAATCAATTATAAACTTTCTCACGATATTCCATAATTCGGGACAAATAACAGGTTTGTCTTTTAAAGTCAAAATTGTTGCTGGCATCCGATTCTAAATTTTACTTTAAGATCTCTGTTAGTGCCTATTTCGATCAATTCCTATTGTAACACAACATTTTTTTTCGATGCTACCATATGGATTTCATTCCCCACTGTGGTATTACCATAATTAAAGCATTCTCAAACCTAATTTCAAAATTTGAATAAAGAGCATTTAAATGTTGAACGTATACGCTGGTATATACTCCGGTGGCACATAAGAATTTAAAGTTCTTTTGTAGCTTTAGTGTCAATGAATAGTATTATTTAATTCAGTACATTGTTATTGTATGGACGGGAGAGGGCGATGAAAATTATCATTGAATATTGGGTTCGCAAATATTGAAAGTTTGAGAAGCACTGTCATAAGCCATATTAATACTCAGTATTGTATCATTTAAACATTTTTTCTCACAGAATGGTTCACATCTTTTTCACATGATTTATATACCAATAGGACGTGAAGCAGCGTAATTCTCCGAATGCGTGAGAAACTCATTTTGCAAAGAACAAAATGGCCAGGCATTTTAATGTCACGTAACTTGAGCATAAGGGAAGCTAAACTATAAAAGAGAATTAAAGTGATATAATTATAAACAGACTACAAAAAATAAATAAATCTACGGAAAAAAATAAAGAAATCAAAGCTTAGTTGAAGTTCGTTTAAGTTGGAGTATGAAAATTTTTAAGGTACTTTGTATAAACATTTATCTGAACATAATTCTACTCTATTTGCATCTGAAAACTTCTATAATCGTGTATTTTGAGTTTTAATTTTACTTATTTTTATCATTTTATAAAAGTTAAAATAAAAAGAAAAGGTATTCTGATTAAAATAAAAAATTAACAAAAAGCATAATTAACAAAAATTAACATAAGAGCAAATATTACGAACTCAGAAATAACGTATTACTGTCAAAATATCAAGAAAAAAATCCTTTTTATGCATTCATTTTTTCTAAATTATTCTTTATCCATTCTCTATCAGTACTTCGTGTTTTTTGCAGATATATACAAGAAAAGAGAGAATTTCTAAACAAATGATTATAAAATATTTTAGTATATATATGACGGCTTTCTCCAATCAGAAACCTAACCAGAAATTAGGAAAAGCTTGCACATAATCAAGAAATACTAAGCTTACTCCTTCGATGATTCCATATTCTCTTTATAGCTATTTTTCAGGGGAAGGCTAAATTACTTAAAGTTTTGCTTTGAAATTAAATGTGCCTTATTTAGCACCCAGATTTCTAGCTTTAAAATAAATGTTTCATAAATTAAATAAAAATGATAGTTTAAACAGAAAATTTTTCTTTTTTCCTTCTTGATGTATAAAAAAGTTGTTTTAATGATAGAGATACAATCACAGATTACTAAAAGTGTATAAACTTTAGTCAGACCATACGAATAGCAGTTAATTATTCAATAAATTCAAAAATCTGGTATTTTGTATACATTAATAATAATTTAGAAATAAATGCATAGTATCCAAAATTCAAAAATAAATCGAATATCTGCTTATATTTCATGGGGATTCTAAAAGATAACACCGTAAAGAAGTAAGGAAAAAAGTAATTCTTTAACACAAATAAGAAAGTTAAATATAAAATTAAACACTTTAAATGCAACGTTCCAGATGTAGTTGTATTTCAGACCACCTAAAAAGTATTTAAATTTAAGTTTGCAATTGATAGTTTAGAGATAACCTTTAACTAAGCTTAATTTTTCACCTTAAAATTGAATACAATTAAAGAATAAATGCCATGCGTTTTTTTCTTTCTTCTGTTTCCGATGCATATTGTGGAATATCGTACTTTTGAGAATAACTAAACGTTATTTACGACATATTTCGACATTTCATCTTCGAAACCTATTCTACGAGCAATTTATTTTAATATTATATTTGTTATTAGTATTGTTTATTTCAAAGCAGAGAGAATAATTCCACCAATTGTCTTATTATGTGCACAAATAATTTTAAAAAAAAGAAAAAAAAAGAATTCCTTATAAACGACAACGATAATACTGTGTGATATTTCAGCTTCATTGAGTATTATATATTCTATTTGTGTTCTATATTTAGACGATAATCATTCTTTATCTGTAGTATTACATAAATCATGCAACTCAAAAAAAATCTATATTTGTAATTGGGGGCTAATAAAAGTACACAACATACATCGTTATTTTTTCTTCATTTTACATTTTTAAAAATACAGTATTTTTCTCTCTTTCTTTCTCTCTAAGGATTTAAATAACACTATAAATTGGATAGAATTCAGCGCTACTAACGATGAAAAACTCATTCAGTGATATTTAAATGTTTTCGTTTTCTTTGAAGTTAACCTGATATGAAATTTGACTTAAATTTGCTTGGAAATAAATGTTTTCATTTATTTTTTTTTATTTTTTCACTAAAAAAAGTTAAAATAATGCCCCTTATTATATATTTAAGTCATAAGTTGTTAGTGATAGAAAATATACATCAACAACTGTGTGGGTCTTTTCTTACTCCTTAATATAGATACCTGCTTTAACTTTAAATTCTTATTTTTATCAAAGTTTGACTGAATTTTAAAAAATATATGTTAGAAAAACTAACAAATGCATTTATACTCCAAGTTTAAAAGATATACTCTTATCGTGATTCCAATAATAAATAAGTTTGCATTTCTTATATATCTTTTAATAAATTACCTACAGTGTGTGAAAAACAGATGCTTCGCAATCTGAAAATCTAATGGAAAAAAATATAAATTCTGTGTGTGTGTTTTCCATTTAAAATAAATCCATCTCCTTAAGTAGCCCATAAATATTCGAGAATTGGCATTTTGCTTTAAAAATTGATGTCAAAAAAGCATATTTATTTTATAAGGATAAAATATATATTATTAAATGTATAAATAAAATCATCTTTACAAATTCATTAAACTTTTTGGCCATTTGAAATAGGAAATAATTTTATGGTCTTCGAGAGAAATATATCTACAAAATATTTTCAAACTGTTACATTTTTAGTATTAAAGTAAGAACATTTCAAAAACGAAATTTGAGCATTTTGAGGATTATCTAAGGAAACAACATAAATAAATACTTATCACGTACAATATTGAAGATGCTGAAATATTGTTTCAAGAAAAACAATAAACAATCTCCCTAGAGATGTTACGTGATGCTTCTTATGGTGAAAAGTTATTGATTTCCTTTTCAATAAAATTTAAAATGGATTTTTTCCCTTAGATCAAGAGTGGGGGGAGGGGGCAATTGCTATCGTTGTAAATTTCTTGCTTCTTACCAAGCAATTTTCTGCCTTAATTATTATTTTTAGACTTGTGATTATGATTATTTAAGGAAGTTGCAACTTTAAAAAGTTGCATTATTTAATTTAAAAGGAGGGTTTTAAAGAGGTAATCTTTCGAAGTTTTAATGAAGCAAAACTCTTGGGTAATATCATATTCCTTTTAATTTTCTACTTTCCGTTATTTATTCATGTGATTTTTTCCTTTTTTAATTGATTTGAAAATATACTTTAAACGCAGATCTTTCACATAATGACATTATGTTTTAAGTTTTTATGCACTCTATCCCAAAAGTTTATGAGATCTTGTATTTTGCTTATATTGTTTGATGTATATAATGCATTTCGATGCAGTTTATTGTTTAGATATGTTATGTCTAAATTATTGAAAACACATCGATTCTACCCCCGCATATTTTATTCAAAATTAAAGTCGTAGAATAAACAGAAATATACGGTCTTAAAAGGGATTGTACGCAATAACAATTTATACAAATTTAGTGTCTTAATCATAATATTAATTCGGATCCTAATGAATAATTGTAAGAAAAAAAGAAAGCGTTCCTTCATTTCAAGATGCATAATACTTATCATTTCTTTAATGAAGAAAAGAAACTGAAAGAAAACTGAAAGAAGTTGAAAGAAAAATTTCGAAATGCTACCTAAAGAATTGCATACACAAGCAAGAAAAAGTTAAACATGCTATTTGTCGATCATCAAAGGATAATAAAACTACAATAACTTGAACAAAATATGACAGTTTTGCCTGCAAATAACAGTCTTGTAATGTTAGCGAAAAGTGTCTGTGATTTGTGTCCTTTATTAAAGAAATGCACATTTGAAATATTTTGTTCAGTATGATTGGAACTTTTTCTTAAATTATCAAAGAATTGAAAAGTCTTTAAAAGTAGGTAAGTATACTTTTTCTTAGTTACATTATTCGCTGGAGTTTTAGGACTTTAACGTGTACAATAAAAATAATTATGAAAGGAAGATCGGGATGACTCCATCACCCCTTACGACCATTAACGTTAGTATCGAGTGCGAGGTTTCTCCCGGGTTGATAAAAATATCAAAACTTTTCAATTGTTCTAAAAGTATGCATTATCTTATATTAACCTGTAAGACACCAAAAGAGCCAAAGCCTCTCGTTCAGGAAGACCACGGGTGATAGATATTCGGAGTTATAGACAAATACAAAAACGGAAGTCAGAAAATGTCTGTTTGCGAAATTACAAAGGCTTACAGGTTTCAAATCTCCAATAAGATTGCTCGTAGACGAATTATAGAATCTAGTTATGCGATCTAAGCAAAAATAGTTCGCACGTTACCAAACTCAGAACTTCAAACTAGTATGATATTACATTGAGCTCGTAATCATGTGGTAGTAAATGGACAACTGTCTTTTTCAGTATTGAAAAAAAAAAAAACAGAATCTTCATGGACTGGATGGGAATATAAAACATAGGAATGAATTATTAAAAAGGCCCAGAATTTGTGTCAGTAGACAAAGTGATGATGAATTTATGATGGCTTAGGTGTTTTTGACCTTTCTAGATGATCGACGGAACTCTCCTTAAGGTATCCGACTACGTTCAGAACCGTGATTTTGCAAAAGCGTATAAATGGATAATATTGATCATATTTAGTGTCATTTAGATTAGAAAATGTATATAGAATTGTTTTAAGAATAGTATTACAATAAAAAAATTATTTAAGTACAATATTTTGACAAAAAATGAACATAAAATGACCAATTTTCAAAATATTCTCCTTTTGTGAAAAATTATTCTATTATAATAATATTTCGCCTGTATATAGCTCAGACCTCTGTACAGAGGCTCATCTAGAATTTTTGAAATATAAGAAATAGGTTTACAACAGCAGAGGGTGGGACGGGCTCACGCGTCTTTTCTTTAACATAACCTCTGGGTTCTTTGATGACCAAGATTAATGGCAACTCTTTTCCAACCAAAACCCAAGAAGAGCGAAATGCGAATCAGAAATGCAAATAAGATAGCTTTTAAAAAAACAGTAGTTCCAGTAAACAAAATGGCAATTTGGGGAATGTTATGTTTGGAAGAGATACAAGCGTGAATTGACAGTCTATCGTAAGGTTACCTGGAAACCCAGCCAATACTTCAAGGTGCATACCATTGCACGCGCGCCCAGACGTTTCCATATAGTGATCGAGTTTTAGTTTGGATTAAGGTAGGACAGATTATTTGATATTAGGACTTGCAATATTATTAGAAGTAAGAGTAAACGAAAAATAATTATAACGTAGAGAAAGTGGTCTAAGTTACGCGATTCGGTTTAACTATTTTTGTGTGTTCGTTCATTCCAGATTCTCACTTATTTAATTTTATCTAAATTGTTAGACGTTTAAGTTCTGTTCTTAATAAAGTCATATTAAGAATTTAAAATGTCTGTTTATTTAGAAAACCCCACACCTCCAGCTCACGCTGACAATCAAAGATACGGTCGCCAAAGGGGTGCTATATCGCAAGGGGAGAAATTTTAAGAAAAAAACGCCGATAATTATTTCAAATGGTTGTAACTCTTAAAATAATGTGAATTTTTCAAAAATCATAGTTGAGCCGAGCTATATACAGGTAAAATATTATTATAATAGAAGCATTTTTCTCAAAAGGGGATTTTGAAAAAAGGTTATTCTAAGTTAATTTTTTGCCGAAATATTGTATTTAAATAAATTTTTTTGTGAAAATGTCCTTAAAACAATTTTATATATGTATTCTAATCTAAGTGACACTAAATATCAAGAAAATTATCCATTGATGTGCTTTTCTAAAATCATGGTTCCGAACGTAGTTGGATACCTTAACATATATAAACACTGGGAAATCTTCTTACGTCATTTCCAAGAAACATGGAATGGTAAAATTAGTAATATCAGCATGAAAAACTCTCATACATACATCCAATGCTATAAAAAAAGGATTTAAACTTAAAAATAAAATTCTTAGGGTTCTTGAGTGATCTCCGATGAGCCTTTATCTAAATCCATCTGAGAATGTTTAGGGAATTGTGTCTCGTACAATATATGAGAATAGAAATCAGCTTCATTCAATGAATGTTTTGAAAACTGTCATTGGAAGTGCAAGGGACAACTTGGAACCAGAGATATTACAAACCTTAATTTTGTCGATGGAAAAATATGTATACCATATCATATTAAAAAATAGAACGACTTTAAATTATTAAGAAAATTGTATTGAACACCTTTTATTGAAATGATATACATTCTAAAATATTTTGGAACATCTAAATATTGCACACTTAAAGCATTGTACAAAGATTGCACATGACAATTTTTCGTAAATACTTTTGAGGTTCCATTTTCTTCATTGAATTATTTTGTTCGTATGATGTTATTCTTTTCTATTGATTTAACTTCTTCAAGAAGATTTTTCTTCTTTCTCACGTTCATTTTTCACTGGTTATAATTATATTGTACTTACCTATATGTGGATATATAAGAACTGAAAGGCATTATTTCTTGCAAGTTTTCTTTTACAAAATTTCCACGCATAGCAAAAAGTAAGAAGTAAGTGTCCTTGAAAGTAATAAAACAGATAAAGAAATATTTTGGGAATAGATTTTAAGAGTAATTATATAAAAATTTGGACCATGTCTAGATTGTATAGCAATTATGTTGTACAGTCTTTGTTAGTGATGCAATAAGTCTGAATTTTAATTTAGATAAGAATTTAAGAGCAATTTCAATTTGTCTCCCTTTCTTCCTGAAGTTATACTTCTGCTTCTTTCAAGAAGTAGTAGATATGTAAACTTTAGTTATGACTCTTAATTTGATAAAAATACATAATCTTGATAAAACAAAAGAGAAATTATGTTCTGAGTCTGATTTCATGTCAAGTCTCCCAAGCAAATTCTTCAATGATTTTTTTTTTCAGAATTAACCTAGAGAAATCTTCAGTGAACTTTTACAGAAACTTTTAATATCAAGTTCTCATTGTTTGCTTAAAAATGTTTATTAAAGGCAATAAAAAAGAGTCATGTTTAATCAGTTACAAAATTTTTAGAATTCTGAGATAAATTTCGTATTTTAAGAGTGCTCAATTAAAGAGATTTTGTTTATCTTTCCGAATGAAAACGCAATTAAATTAAAGTATTAAAACTGTCAGAAATTCTTTTCAAAAATATTACTTATGTATAAATTGTATAGAAATACACAAACTATTCATTGATACTAACTCTAATAGTTCAATTATTTCCGTCTCTATCATTATGTATCAACTACTAGATTATTTTTTCTTCCACTTACTTTTTGGTTATTGACTTCCTTACGTTGTGATTATTACACTCTATAAAAATAACTTTATTATCCTGAATTTGCAATTATTGCTGTATGTATATATATAATAAACACTCATCTAGTATATCATTCATGATATATTAAATTACATAGATATAACTTGAAGCTAAACAATGTGTAAAAAAATAACTTAATAGCAAAATTCACAATAAAATAGTCTCATTAATACATTAGCAAACTTATAGACATAGGAACAAAGAGTGTAAAGTTAAATATTATTTTAAGATGCACAACCTTTCCCTAAATTTGCCTATATTACTGGACCAAAAAAACTTTTTGAAATAATGTATGCTTTTTTTTGTTTATTTATTTATTTCTGTAAATTTAAAAAGAATTTGTAAGAATATAAAACCAAATACTACAGTGAAATACAGAAAATCTACATACCCAGAAGTAATAATAATGGAGACAAAAAAAGTCATATTCTGGGACAAATGCTTTAAATAAATATTTAATACAGCAAAAACATTAAGCAATTCCATCATCATAAACAAGCCAACTTGAAAATGTTTTCATAAATACCTTAAAAAAAAAAAAACATTTTAAAACTTACTTAGAAAACGTGAAAATCTTATAAAATTTTTTAAAAGAATATTTTCTGTAAAAAAGGTGAGGGTTAAAACAAAATAACTGATGGTGGGCACCATATAGTTTAAATGTATATTTACACTGGGGAAAACAATTTAGGGGACAAACAAGGATTTTTGCAATAAAAAGAAAACTAACAAAGCAAATAGAACCAACCCTAGCCAAAATATCATCCGATACAAGACCAATACATGGGGAAACAAAAATTAGCACAATCTGAACTTAAAAAAGGAAACTGGTCACTTGTCCAGCACAGCAGATAACCAAGACCTTGTAAGTCAGAGAAAAACTTCTATAATAGGGTGCATTATCACCTCTAACTGTTACACAACTCTCGAAACGATGTTTCATACTGTTTTCTACAAGGATATCAAACCCTTAAAGGTTAACATGAGTCAAACAAACAAGGTTTAACTTCAGCTGGGCTGGGGAAAAAACGATTTTCATAGAAACGTAAGTTTATTTCGGATAATACATTATAATAAATATAAATTTAAAAAAACAAGAAAAATTTAATGTTTACATCTTGACACTTGACATATCGTCTCTTCTGTTATTTTTATTATTTCGGAAGAATTTTGATATTTTATAAAAAAATTGTTGAGTACTGATATACTGGCCGGGACACAATAATATTCGTTGTGAGCCGTGAGCTTGACACTCCTGATTTACCAGATTTCTTAACAACCGCTGTGACAACCCCATCCACTCTGGCTCCAAGGCCCTCTTGAGCTTATCGATGGTCGTTGGAGCTGGTCTTCGAGCTGCAATTGAGGATGCTCCTTACGTTTTTGATGGATTAAGATCAGGGGACATCGCAGGCCACTCCAATCATTGAATATCCTCCAATTAGAGATATTCATCCACCAACTGCGTCCTGTGTGGACAAGTGTTATCGTCCATAATGATGAAATTTGATCCATATTATCCACAGAAAGTCTGATATATCTCGTCCCTGTACCGTTGAATTCTCAGAGTGCCTCTGTTGAACCCGTGAAGATCGGTATGCCCGTTTACCATGATGCCATCTCGACCATAGTGGTCTTTTTCGATAAAGTTAAAGAGACGATATGCACTCCCGAGTTTCTCTCAAAATGATAACACGTCTCGCATCACTGTCCAGACTGAATCGTGACTCATTACTGAAGAGAACTTAGCCCCAATCACCCTTTGTCCCAAACAGGTGTTTTCGGCAACATCGCAGTCAAAGAGATGTAGACTACAGGGTGCATGGCATACAGGCCACCTGCATTAAATTTCTGGGTGACGATTATTCGTGAAAAAGATGCTCCTGCTGTGTCATACATGTTTTGAGACAGTTGTGTTGGTGTCTCAAATCAGCTAAAAGTCTCAAATTAGCGGTCTTCGTACAGCGTTATTGCTCTTTTATGGACTTGACCAGGTCGGCGGAACACGGTTCCTGTCTCTATTAACTGTTTCTACAGAGTTGACACCATATTTCTCAAAACCCCGATGTTCCAGCAGCATTGTCCCTCCTCGATTTTTCCAACTATCCTCCATCTTGTGGTATCATCTAGACGGTGACTACTGGCCGTATTAGCGATGAATAAACAAATTTAAAAACAGGGATTGTGTGAAGCTAAGTTATGATGTTTCAAAACGTCCTTACGCTACAAGCTTCAACGAGCAAGTGAGGTACCTCTACACAAAGTCGATCACAGCGCCACTGCCTTACGACGTCACAAGTCATTTCATTGTAGAGGTGTCTGCGAAGAGCTCAGCTATCATCTGATACCTTATTTGCGTCTAAATGTTAATTATTTTGTTCCTTTTTTTAAAAAAAAAACATTTCCTCCCTTTAATTGTTTTTACCATTGGATATATATATATATAGAGAGAGAGAGATAGGTAGATAGACAATATAACTTTTTTCTCTAAAGTTATATTTATTATTAAAGCATTGTGTAATTTAGTCTTCATTTATTTGACTGCTTCGTTATTTTTAAAATTCTGAGATCGTTATGATATAACGATCTCAGTATAATATATATACTTCATAAGTATATATAAGAATAAATATTATATAATCTTTTTGTTTTCCACTATTTATTTTCCGATATTAATTTTGTATATTACTAACATATCATAATAACCATCTGAAAGAAGATAGCCAAAAAAACATTAAAGTTTTTATCAATAAATTACGTTATTTCCATATCAATAAGAATAATAAATCGAGGCAAAGCTCCCAGCACCGTAAAAATTCTTTCTTTGAGTAATAAATCTTGAAATAAAACCGTTGCATATAAAACAAAATTCTGATAGATTATTGATAATCAATATAATTATTAGAACTCTTCTGAAGATAGATTAAAAATTTATTTTTAAAAAGACAAAAGGAAATCTATAAAATATATTGCGGTTTAAAATTAATATCACCCATAAAAAATATTTGTGTGTGTGAGAGAGATAGGATTTTCTTTTCCTTATAAAAATCCCCTGACAGAAAACTCATTTAACTGGTACGTCCTTAAATATATGTAAAAGAAATAGCTTAATTATTTTTTAACATATCCTAACAATATAATCTGACAAATCATATGTGAATTAATTATAATGCCTCAGTAATATTAAAAACTTTTTCCAAATCCAGGTAACAAGAATCCTTTAATAACCTTTTATTGAATATTAGGGAAAATAATAAATAAATCAAATAATATTTATGGAATAGAATCTTTGATGCTAAAACTATTTAGGATGCAAGAGAGGGAATCATACAAAACAAAAAAATGAATGAAAAAATATTAAACCAATTTATACACTGCTTGGGATTCAAAATGCAACACCATGAAGTATTTAAAGTATTTATAATCACATTTATTGGATAATCAAAACAGAATATAAAAGAGAAAAATCCCATTAAGCCTGTGCAACATGAAGAAGTTGTAACGTTTTCCCACCTCGCAGCTGCAAGATCGGCTTTCCTATGCAAATAACCTTACACCGCTCATATCCACACGTGCACTCCTAAGATATTGCAGGATCTTTTCATTTGACATCCCTCCGACAACCGATGGCAATGAGAAAAACAACAGCTGCGCTCCACCCGCGAGCCAAAACTCGCGTGAAATTCGAGGTGTAAGAAGGGACCGCTCCACCCCAAGAGAGAGGAGAGGAGAGTCCACTAGAAACACTGGAAAAGATATGTGTTTTGTCCTCCGACATCACCAAGAAAATATTCTGTAGTATTGAAATGCTCAGTAGTTTGAATAACTTGTATCTAAATATAAAAATTGTAATTAATAACTGTAAACGTAATAAATCAGTTATTTAATTTTTTCAAGTTTCCCGTTACTCATCGATTTTCCCAATACGTCACAAAGATAGTAATTTGGTCAGCCAGTATGGTCGGAAATGACTAATGTGAGATGAAAGGAAAAAGGTTTCGGACGTGTTTTGAAGGTTTATCATTCCATGTTGCCTCAACACGCAGCTATAGTTCCTTTAATATAACAGAGGAAGATGCATTCCAGGCTAGTGGTTTACCAATAATAGATCACCTGTGCTCGATGAAATGTAAGATGAGACAAAATTAAGGGACCATCATTGCCAGTCATATAACCTGTAACAATGGGCTATCCACGCGTTCTTTCCTCTCCAACTCGAGTTTTCTTCAACTGGCATTTCGAGCTTGAAGAACGCCACAATACAAGGAAATTTCACTATCGAATAATACGTAAACAGTCAGAGAGGTAGATGATTATAGATAAAGTGGAGGATTATAGATGATTATAAGCAATATTGCCACATATAGATTCGTGCCAGTTCACCTCTAGGCTACATTGTCATTTCAACTTCTGGAATTCAACATTACGAGGTATTTGAATCTTTAAGTCCAAGGGGGTGCGTTTCATTTAGATGAGTAGTAAATGTATTAATACTCTTTAATTTGTCTTGTATGCATATCGCTTAGTCATTTCTAGTGTTTGACTTAACAAAATTAAATTATTGCAATTCCATACTGGTAGTAATTTCGAGTTTGATTCAATGGCTTTTCCACCTATTCTGCGTTTGGATCCTTTAATATTGAGTGATATCTTCCCCTCAACCAAAATGAAGAGTAAATACCACGAAAAATCTGCCTTATACATGCCTTATATTTGAAACCAATTTTCAGTCATAATTTTCATCGCCCTCCCCTCATAGAACAACTATGAATTGAATACAATAATAATGTACTTCGATGCTAAACCTGCAAAATGACTTTAAAATAAATTGCCCAAATTATCCAGGTAAGAATTATATTTTGTATATAATTTTGTGAAGAGCCTAGTGGCTGAGTGGTAGTGTATCGCGCTTCCACGCCACAGGTCAAGGGTTCATATCTCGGGCTGGGAAAGATCGACTCAGCCTTTAATCCCTCCAGTGGGTCGATAAATGAGTACCAAGCTTGCTTGGGATCTGAACATTGGGGGTTTCGCGTCAGACTGGCCACTTGACCGAAACATCTGCACATGCACCCCAGCGCCTAAGGTCACTTAAACTGATATAGACAGAGTAGGTCTTGGTCATAATGGGTTGTTGCGCTACTAGTATATAATTTTGTATATGAAAATCCCATGGGAATAACTAGTAATTACTAACCTTATTTTGTAATTTAGTATCAATTATGAAATACTTTTTTGACATACGGATATATTTATAAGTCTATCATTGTGAATATGTATTTTATTTTATATCATGTCAAAGAGTGTACTTTGTTTTGCTTCATTTAAAAAAAACTGATAATTATTTTAAATATTTGATTTTCGAAATGCTCGCGCCCCCAAGGTTTGAGGAACGCTGCAATGCGAGGGTATGCGGGGTATGGGTTGAAAAGAAAAGGCACAAATAAGCATCTTTTTCCATGAAATAAGTAAATACTTCACAAATCTTTGAAATAGTTTTACTGATATCAGCTCAAAAAAAAAATCGACGCATATATACGTATACGACGTATTTATACGTCTGGTGCACTTAACGTGCCACTTGAGCGAGACGGATATATACGAAGGTGCATTAATGGATTAAAAGATAACAATTAAAAAGGTAAAGCTGCATGAATAAGAAAAATCTGCGCATTTCATCAAACATTTATACCGCACTTACTTGTGCATTGTATCATTTAATTCTCAATAAAATTAATTAAAACTCCATTAAAATAAACGCAGTAAAGAGGAAAATCTCCGATCTTAGTACAACATTCAAAAACAGTTTTTAAAATTCAGGAAAAGTGTTAAAACTGTAAAGAATGATATGAATAAGATATTTTTAAAACAAAGCAACAACAATGTTTAGTGATATTACAGCATAAGAGACACAGACTTTTGATTAATGGCTAACACAACTTGCATGATTAGCTCCATGAAAAGTGTCATGTTAGAGAACCATGTATGATTAATTACAGTGTTTAAATAACAAAAAAAAACTATTTTTCTTTTTCTAGAAATAAAATACCGTTTGCAAATTTAAGTGGTTCTTAGAAAGGAAGTAATTTAAAGAAAAAAAGTATTGAACTTTTTTTTACACGACCCTGTCTTTAATTTTTTTTTTTCGCCTTTTCTCTCTTTCAACGTTTTTTGGTTTGTATTCTGTACATTATTATACATCAGCTAGTTATATTCGAAACAAAATTAATCACGATAGTTTCAGATTACTTTTTTAACTATCTGTAATACTTTTTTTTTATGACGAATAAGTTTTTTCGACCTATGCAATTAATTTGTTCTTATTCATTCTTTCGGAGCAAAGGAACTTGTTTGCACGATTTTTTAAAGCTGATTCTCTTCAATAAGAATGAATAATTATCGCTAATATTTCATAACTTATCATCATGTATCATTAATGAACACAATTTTTTTTTATATTCCTTTAGTCCTCTTTTTTCTTCAACTGCAATGAATATTTGAGTTTCATTATAGTCTTAAAAATTTACTTGAGAAAATTTTTATACATCCAAGAATATTTTAAGGCATGAACCCAGTAGCGTAACAGAAAACATTAGGGCCCCCACAACGTCAGGGTTTGGGCTCTCTTGAATCCCTGCCCCTCCCTCAGCAATGCGGAGGTTGTAAGGGTGTACGCTGCGCCCCTGCATGAGCCAACTTAAGAATAGGCCCAGGGCAACGGGAGGGGCTTTGTCTCGTTCTCAATCCGGCCTAAATAAGATCAACGAATATTTTTGATCATCAAATGTTATTATATTTTTTTAAAATATTAGGAATCTCGAATTATATGCGAACTGGAAACGATCGCCACACAGAATTATTATGCCATGTCTGTCGTTCGTGTCTAGGTCTAGGCCTATACATCAACAATACTTTTAGTCGAAAGGTGCAGTGACGTAACATACACCCCCACCACCATGGGCCCCCAGGAGTCTAAGGGGCCAAAATCTATGGTTTTGCTATCCGTTGAAAGATGCTTGAGGCCAAAAACCTGACTTTGCAGGGGGCCCTAATATTCTCAGTTACGCCACTGGAAAGGTGATAGTCAGATTAGGCTTAGGTTTGTGAGATTGTGTGTTAAGCATTTTTATTCGTATAAATGAACAATATTTGACAATGTATGATACAAACTATCTACTTAAAAAGGATCGCAAGTTGGACCTACCTTTGCATTGGGGCCCAGGTGCTCAAGAAATCTTAAGACGTCATTGTATACGTGTATACCCGGTAGGTTTTCTTAAATATTTAAGGTACCTAAACACGTTCGGTTTTTTTTTTTTTTTTTTTTTTTTGTAAATAGCATACTAAAACATTTTAAATAATTTTTAAGGGTGAATATTAATAAATACTAATATTTAGCCAACAACATTTAAAAATATATCTAAGTTTTTGCAAAAATCACAATTATAAGTGAAATTTTAGCGATATTTTTGAAAAATTTCAAAGCAATTACAGAAAAAAGTAATAAATTTATATCAGTAAAAGTATTACTAAAACAATTTAAAAGCATCTATCTAGAGAATGCACTAAATTTTTAATGTTTTATTAAAATAAAAAAAAAATTTTAGTGCTGCTCCAGTAAATATTATTAAAAACGTGACATTTTTTTTATGAAACCATTATTTAAATAACAAGCCATAACTCAAAAAATATTCATACAATAAAAAATATTTTAGCGCTTTCTCTAGAAAATAATATACACATCAGGATCAAAAAGTTATGCATTTATAATATGTTGAGTTATCAGACTCGCCCCATAATAGATTTTGAATTATTTAAATGCCCACTTCTGGCAGATTAAAGACACACTTCTGGTTCTTCTAATTTTATAAATGTGATTGTAACTTGGCCTCTAGGTAACGTATAAATAAAACAAAATATGTTTTGTAGAGCCAAAAAAAAAAAAAAACTCTATTCAATAAAATACAAAACAAAAATACGTGTTTTGGCCGAATTTGTTCATTTTAACGTGTTCGGATACCTCAAAACTTTTAATTTCATATAAATAGTAGCTAAATTTAGCAAAAATTAGTTTTTAAAATCCTGTTTAAGCATTAAATAGAGAAAAAATGTCAGTTATTGCTTTTGCAAAGAGAACATATAGTGATATTTTATACTTAGATATACAAATTGTTTTTAATCCAAGAAATAAATTATTTCAGATATTAATGAGAATTTTACTGGAAACATAATGGGTGGAATTCAATCTTTAAATATTATATATATATATTAGTAAAACATTAACTATTTTAGTTTTATACTGTTTTTAATTCATTTTAAAGCTTTAGTGGTATACCATTCTATTTTTTATCATTTTACTTTATTAAAATAATTAATAAAATTATTTTTAAAACATTGATTCACACCTCCTTTTATTATTAATTCTATTCTATAAACTGTTAAGTCGCAGAGTCTTTTCTATTTTTTTTCTAACAGCTTTGCCACTACTGAGGACCTTTAACACGAATGTCAAAAAACCAGTGTTGTTTATGTTGTTGTTACTTATGCCACTTTACCGACAGTAACACCAGATTAAGGTCCACGAAATTCATCGTGACTAGGGGATAGATTCTTACGCATATTGTTAGCATTGAGCACCATGCAGGTGACAGTACGATTTTGCTCGGTTCCACCCCAATTTTGAGGGAGTACACACTAGGAGTGGTCAGGGGCCTCCCACTTATCTTCCCCTTCCACCAACCTCAAAAGAACACTTGCTGCTCGACGACTGTTTAGAGTACTAATAAATATAAAAACTAAATATCTTTATTAAGCAAACAATTTTTGACCTATGAAAATTATTTATCAAAAAATAAGAAAGAACTTGAAAATGAATAAATAATTAATAGTTTTTAACTAATTCAATTAATTTCGAAAAAAAAAAGATAATACAAATTTTGCCTTTCTTTTATATCTTTTAGCTGGATGAATATTTTTCCATTATTTATCTCTTTTTCTCTCTGTATACACACAAACCTATGCAATAAATATAAAATATGGAGAATAAAGAGCCTAATAAATAAAAAAATTACACTAAATAAAAAAAAAATTACAGAATTTTTCGCATCCTTAATGATAAAAAGACACGAAACTACTGCATGAAAAAAGCGTAAAGATTGAAAATAATGAGAATTTTTATTTTATCCCCACGGACTAAAACAGTTTTCCTTCATTGATCATTTATAGATTGGTGCATTTTTCTGCCTTAAGTCTAAGAAAACCGATAGCGTGACTTGCCGAATTGATTTCCTGGATGCTTCATTATTTACTATGACAACTTTGTTGGAATAAGGAAACACATACATATTGATGAAGTTAAAGTAAGAAAATAAAAATTGCAGTTTCCCGAGTCTATTAAAATCGACACCCATTAAAGTGAATAATTCTATTACGAATCCATTAAAAACAATTGTAACATGTAGTACTGAGTGATGTATGAGATAATACTTATGAGTTAATGTTAGTTATAATATAATTTTCAAGCATCATTGTTATTAGTTTGGTTGAAGGAAATTTTAAAACAATTCAAATAAAATAATTTTCAGAAATGAAGAACAATTCAGATATATGCTAAATATTCTTTGGAAATTCAAATGGTTTCAACGAAGTTTGTAACAATGAGATATCCGCGAGATTCTCGCTCTGACTTGGTTTTTTTTCTCTATACAGCCAAATTGCCACTTTGAGATAGAACAACTCAAACCGCAAATGAAAATCACTAAATACCTAGTAGGATTCAAAAGTTCCCAGAATGAATCTATAACTTTTAAAAAATTTTGCCGTAGAGTGACTGTGATAACATTTTTGTGTTACTGCATGCTTCGCCTTTTCTAAAAGTGGTTTTTCCCCGATCACCGTGCGACATGGTCGATCTTCGTAGACCATGTCGTGGGGTTTCAGCGTAAGTTAGAGGTGTGGGATTCTCGAAATGATGAGACATTTTAGAATTCTTAATATGACTTTTATTATGAATTTAACTTAAATTACTTATATATCGAACAAACTTATATTAAGTGAGATTAAACCAAAACACGTAACGTAATTAACACAGATCGCGCAATTAGATCACTTATCAATATAATTATACTATATCCGCCTACTCTCAATCTCAATATTATATTTGCGTTCAGAATATAATCTTCCTACCTTGTTTTCTACGCAACGTCCAATTCACCTCGGATATTTCTCTAGGCTGGCGTACAATGGTATGTACCTTGGTTGAATGGCTAGGTTTTCTTGATTCTAGGTAAGCCGTCAATCAACACTTCTATCTTCTCTGCACTGAACTTTCTCTAAATTGCCATCACGCTCACTAAAACTTCTGCCTTTTTAAAGGTTATCTTATTTGCATCTATTCTTCGTTTTACTTCTTGGATTTGGGTTGGAAAAGATTTGTCATTAATCGTGGCCGTCAAAGAACACAGAGGTTATGTTAGAGAAAGGACGCGTGAGATGTCACAACCGGCTCGATGACTCTCCGTGATGTTGTATTTGCATTTAGTACCGGGCGTTTGTTGAACAGATAATGAACATCAAACTTTGTGTTCGCTTGGGAAAGAGTGCAACGAAGACATATGAAATGTTAAAGCATGTGAACGGTAGCGATACATTATGCGCAATGAGTTGCATTGGCATCTCAGAGAAGGCAGGGAAAGTGTCGAAGACGACGAACACTCTGGACGTCCACAGTCTTCCTGCACCTCTGTAAACATCGGCAGTGATTGGTAAGAAGAGGCTTCAAACAATCGCACAAATATCAGAATCAGTTAGAATAGCACTTCATTACCTGCTATTTGCGCTATTTTTTGAAGCCTCTTCTTACGTACCTCTGCAGAAATCTTTTCGATATTCTAAGCGATGTGGGAAGTCTGCGGACGTCCAGAGCGTCCGTCGTATTTGACACTTCCCCTTCCTTCTCTGAGATGCCAATGCCACTCATTGCGTTCCCGATAATATATCACTACCGTACACATGCTTTAACATTTTGTTCGTCTCCGTGCATTTTTTCTCACGCGAACACAAGATTTGATGTTCATTCTCTGCTCAACAAACGCTATTTCTTTCAATCGCCGGGATCTAAATGCATCTGCCAGCAAAATACGATACCATGAAGAGTCACCGACCGACCACGTGATTTGGGACAAACTACTTTTAAAAAAGAGGAAGGATACAGTAATACAGAAACGTTATCATTGCCGCTGTACTGGAAAAAAATTTCACGTTATGGACTCAGTCCGGGAACTTTTGAATCCTACTACGTATAAATAGTCAGTGAGATAGAAAATAGATATTATGTAGAAAATATAGCTACGGCCGAGTACTGCTTGAATTATATTTACTTATCCCTGAACTAGAGTCGCTATATTAGAAGTTATTAGTCGACTTCTAGTGCGCGAATTTTTGAGAATGCCTCTCATTTAAAAAATAAGTATCCACTTATCACATAATCAGGTTTAACATTAAATTAATAAAAATTAATTATTCTGAATATTATATTGATCATCACGTCATATCCGACTTAATGACGTCTCAATCACTAATACTTTAGAATCTCCCAGAAAACTCTACGAACAGGGAGATCTCCACTTCAAACAAAGCCAGAAGGTACAACGATAAATTTTCACATTCAAAAAGAAGAAACTCTTCAATTATAAATAATTTGATATAATTAATGGTGCGGCATTTATTTCTTTTTCACAATTCCTATACTATGTTAATACAGTTTGTTTCAAATATTAATTCCTTAATTACATTAAATAATGCATAAATAGCAACAAACAAAAATAATAGTCCAACACCATACATACAAAGGAAAGTTGCAAGGTAAATCGCTTTCTAATTTGTCACTGAATATTGTGACTCTGTTATATGTATATACATATTTATATTAGTTGTAACTATTTAATAAAAAGTAACTAAAAAAATAAAATTTTTCTTTGTTGACCTAAGTAGGAATTGACTTATTTTTATAACACTTATATATACATATATAATATATATTACTTGTTTTACATCAAAAAATATATATTACTTCTTTATTCATCAATAAAAAGATTAATTTTAACTTCTATTATATATTGTTATCGCCTTTTCTTGAATATTAAATATTTATATTTCAAAGTAAATCATAATTTAAAATTACTTATTTCCTGATAACTAATTTTTTAATATCACACGATTCCTTCAAATATGGTAGTGAATACCTTTTTGATTAAAACTTTATTGCAATCAATTTGTGGGCAATTTCCTTACATCTTATTTGAAATTATAAATTTTTTATCTCCTAAGGTTTTGGCAACTATCATTTGCAAAGTTTTGAAAAAGCGCTTTGATAAATTAACAAATGGATAATCACTGGTAACTTATATTAATTGCTAAAATTGCTGCTTTTAATAACACTAACCAAAAAACTTCTACATTAAACATCTAAGTAAACTATAATGAAATGTAAAAAGTTTGCTAGTATTATTCGAAACCAATTTAAAAAATGTTCCTATTGAAATAAAAAGAATGTGCATATTTAAAACCAAATACATCATGGTAATTTTTATAAATAATATATATATACAAACATTCCTGGTTTATAATAATTTGTATATATTATTATGGATTATATGTGTACCTTTATTGGAATAATATATTTCATAAATACTATCAACCAGTCAACAGTTAAATTCTTAAAAGGGAAAGATATTTAAAAATTGAAGAGAATGTTGAAACATGCATTTCACTGATTTTAATTAAAAAAAAAGTCTACGACCAAAGTATAAGAATTTATAAATATATTCTTGTCGTCCAAAAGTATATAATCCATAATTTTATCTTTTGTCTTTGAAATTTATTTGAATGTGTACAAACCCCTTTTTGGATGACCCTCTTGTTTTTCTTCTTAAATAATCCGGTTCATCCAAATATGAATGTTAACTTCATATATAATGTGTGTGTGTGTGTGTTCGTTGTTTTATTCATAAAACTTATTTACAGTTTTCTATTAGAGAGTAATAGTAAAAGTATGCCTCTATTTGATGCGAACAGGACTAAATATGAATATATATATACCTTAAATTAATAGGGTATAATATAGGATACAACTATTGTTTTAAACTCACTAAAAAAATCAAATTCATACTACCCAATATCAAAGACTACGAGTGTACCGAAATTGCCAAGCTTTCCACAAGCTGCATCAACTCAAAAAACCTATCTTGTGATTATTATCAGTTCTAACATAACATCTTCCCAAATGATTGCTTAATGAGCAACCCTTATAAAAGAAAGAAAACCTTCAGATAAATATATATGAGATACTATTAAATAACAAAATCAGAAAGAAATCAAAACAATAAGAAAAACTATCATTAAAGGTAAAAAAATCAATTGAAAGAAGTATAAGTCAAAGAGCAATTTCGTGTTTAGGTTGGAAATGTCGGGTTAGACTAATTGGACGGTACTGACCTTTCCCCTTTGCGATTTGGTAAGCTAATATGGTACTTGGTAGGCTACATACTGTGCCCAGAACTAATAATATGAATAATCTAATTTTTCCTCAAAGATATAGCTCAAATGATGAAGTAAACGTTAACTTTTAACACCGTGATCAGTTTGATTTAATGTTTACAAAAACTGTTAAATTTGCAGTTTTATTTATTATTTCATTTGGTATGGATATGGATACAGCGATATATATACATATATCTATTTATGGAATTTTTGTAAATACAGAAACATCTATCCCTTCACTATCTCGAAATTTCCAGTTACCTATTTTAATCTCTAGTAATCAAATTTATTTTATCTCTCAAATAGTGTATATTAAAAAATTATATATGTTACCGTTACAGTGCATAATTCAGTTATTTCATATAATAACTATTTAATTAAATAAATAAATAAGGATAGACCTTTCAAGTGGAAAATAAACCATTTCAAAAAGTTGTGTTATAAATTAATTGATTCAAAAAAAACCTCTCGTAAAATGCATTTTATGCCTATTGCAGAAGATTAATTGGTAAATAATAAGGAAATGTAGTATAATTTATTTTAAATCATATTGTTAACATTAGTTAAACAAAAGGGGGATATGTTTTACATTTGTTACTGGCACACACAATCAACTTTTCTACATCTTGAACTTCAAGGATATCATTATGCTGGAGTAACTAATAGTCCTGTGGTACTTTTTTCTCTCTCTGTGCTCTCTTAGCACTTTTTACTTCTGTTATCAACATTAATAACTTTTCACGAGTAAGTGCAGAACTTTTCTCTTTCTCTCCTTCTTCTTTCTCTTTGTTATATGATTATTTGATAAAGACCAATCTCTCGCAATGAGTCTTTTATTTACAGGCTAGTCTCTCATTCTTTCAGAATTCATTGCTTGAAAACAAGGTTGCAAAAATATTTTTAATAATCCAAAATATAAAACGCAAACATAAAAATATACCGTCTAAATTCTACGTCTAAAAGCAACGAAACGAAGCGTACACACACGCGCGCCTTTGCAAGGCAGCTATAAGCGGTTCAAAACTGATTAAAAGCAGCTAGAATCGGTTCAAAAAATTTTCGACTGTTGTATTTCATACTTTAACGATCAAGTAGTCGTTATTCAAAAGAAATACCCAGTTAAATCGTAGAATTCAATAATTTTATATACTTTAACTGACTTGTCCAGTTATTTCGGGAAATACACTGCTGGCCACCGTAAATGCAACACCAAGAAAGACAAGAGATAGCACAACAAAATTTATTTTGTAGGTAACATGTTGACCAAGTGTCAAATGATTAAATTTATAAACTTCTGTGAAGTGTGGTTCCTGCCAGAATCAGTAGTCAGAGTAGCCGCCATTGTTGGAGATCATCGCTGCCACACGCCTCGGCATTGATTCAAAAAGACTTTTGATGTGTTCTTGGGGTACAACAGACAAAGAAGCTTCCACACGTTGCCAAAGTTGATCTGGTGTGGCAGCTGGGGG
>BMAV01020258.1:39094-51888 GCA_019973955.1 Trichonephila inaurata madagascariensis
AGCACATATTTTTTTGCTTTCAGGTGGGGTTCTCAAAAGCGGTTGAGCCGTATTTTTAAGAATGCGGCTCGGCCGCTTTTGGGAATCTTGCTTGAAGGCAGAAAAAGCATCTCTGGAATGGCGGAATTTTACGTGCAGACCGCTTGGAGGGTTAAGCTTGTTCTTATCTTACAAGGAGAGGACACGACTAAGGAAATTCATTTGGGATCGGGACTTGGTGTAATAGTAGTACTTTTTTAGGGTGTTCACCCCTCAATGTAATTCCGCCGAATGGCCAGTCAATTCGGAGAAATCAGCCTTCGAAATTCATGCTTAGCTTTTATACAATTGAATTTTAATTTTCCGCAACGAGATCGTAGCTTGATTGGTAAATCGTCTGCTTACTATGCACGAGGTCAGGGCTCGATTCCAAGCGCGCGATCAACTTTTTTTCTTCAATTCATTTAATAATTTTTTTTGAAATAAATAAATTTATTTATGAAAGGCTTACTAAATATTAAATGATATTTTTTGTAATTAATATGTATTTTATAAAGTAAAAAAAAATTAAAAATATATAACTTAAATTATTTATTAGTAAAATTATTTAAAATTATTATTAATTAAAAATATTTAAAATTATTATTAATTAAAAATATTTAAAATAATTATTAAATAAAAATATTTAAAATAATTGTTAAATAAAAATATTTTAAAAAATTATTAATGCAAATTATTAATAATTAAAATTAGTAAATTAATTATTATTCATTAAAATTAACTAATTAATTACTATTTGTTATAATTAATTAATTATTAAGTATTAGTATTAATAAGAAATATTTTTAATTTACTATTAAAACTATTATTAATTTATTATTAAAATTATTAATTTATTATTAAAGTTATTGTTTATTATTAAAATTATTAATTTATTATTAAAGTTATTGTTTATTATTAAAATTATAATTTATTTTTGAAATTATTATTAATTTATTATAGAAATTATTTAAATAAATTTATTAAAATTATTTTAAAAAAAACTTTTTGAAATTAAATAAATTTATTTGAAAAGGATTTATTAAATATTTTATAACATTATAAAATAATTAAATTAATAATATATATTTAAAAAAAATTATTATATTAATTATAAAATAATTAATTTAATAATAATAATATATTTTATAAATTATTTCATATTATATATAATATTTTATTTATAGTATATTGTATTTCACATTATAAAACTATTTGTAACTAATTTTTTTGCAAAATATCATTTAATATTTAATTAACATTTCATAAATAAATTTATTTAATTTAAAAAAAATGATTAAATGAATTGAAGAAAAAAGTTGATCGCTTGGAATCGAACCCTGATCTCGCGCATAGTAAGCAGACGATTTACCAATCAAGCTATGAACTCGTTGCGGAAAATTAAAATTCAATTGTATAAAAGCTAAGCATGAATTTCGAAGGCTGATTTCTCCGAATCGACAGGCCATTCAACGGAATTACATTCAGGGGTGAACACCCTAAAGGAGCACTACTGTTACACCAAGTCTCGATCCCAAATGAATTTCCTTAGTCGTGCCTTCTTCTTGTTAGTATTGATGAATTAATGATCAAATACATTGTACAGTACTGATACATTTATAAGTATATTATATCAGTGCAAATAAATATTTTATTTTTTACTATGGCAGAATGTTTTTTTTTCTTTCTGTAAAGTAATAATTTTTTTTAAAATAATCCTTTATTTTCGACTTTCGATATGCTCTCGCCTAACTGGTCGGATTATTACTCCCCTCTAGGGGGGAAAACCCTACAGCTTGAGAAACGCTGCACTAGGACAGTCCAATAATACAGAAAGTTTCTCAAACATTTCATTACTTGTCGGCTTAGTTTCAATATACTCCTTCTCCCAGAAGGGAAATTTTTCCGTGTTAGGATAAAATAAAAATGCATGAAAACACATAGTGGTTTTCTGGAACCGTTGTATTATTTCGCGTTAACCGATATTTCGTTTTAAACGTTTTCGCGTTAAACGTATTTCACTGTATACAATTACTTCTAAATTAATTCCGAGCGTCTAAAAGCAAGCATCGGAGAATAAATCGCTTTTACAACTAATCGCTTATAAAGACGGGAATTAACTTTTTGCATTGTATCCACCTCTCCTTTCAAAGTTTCAAAATATTTACTCTTTGATGTTCGCGAAATGGAAAGGCATTAGTACAATACTAGAAACTTTCCATTTCTTTCTCCTCCATCACAACAAAGGAAAAGGGAGAAACACAAAGGAAAGATAAACGCAAATCCCAAGAAGCGCAGTTTCCAAACTTCGAAGATCAATTCCGCTTGAATAACGCATCCGTTGTTGTGTATTCAAATTAATGCTTGCACTAGTTAGAACCTCTTCTCCGATTTGCATACCAAAGAGATTTAGCGAGGACGGAGAGACTGCATACCTTACAGGAATGTTCGGTAGTTCGATCGACGTCCAGGATATAAACCTAATGGACGTTAAAATGTTCAATGATGGACATAATTGATTGCTTTCTTAATTGATAATAGATCTTCTCTGCTTCTTTATCTTGTTTGTCCAAGTAAGTGTTTTATGCCTGAGTGACTCTTCTAAATGGAAACCGTTTGACTTTGGTAATTTAGCAGTCAATCAATGAAATGGTTCCTAAGTGATGTTAGAACGATGGGAATTCCAAAATGGCTTTAGCTCCTGATATATAAATGCGACTTTGCTTAATTAGATTATGTACTACTTACAACTATAAGGAATTAATATTTGTTGAAACGAGGTGAATGTCATTCATTTTTAAAGCTTCTACAATTTTGTTAGAAAACATTTTTACGTAGACTGGAAATCAGAAACCTTCTCTATGTTGCCTATTTTTTCAGCAAATTTTTAAATTAACCCCCTGGCTGAAACATTAACTTTTTCCCGCTCTTAGAAACATCCATCTGACAGACGGCTATGTATTTTTTTGAATTTTATTACCTTAAGGACTGTTTTAAATGTACTTATCGCTCCTGAAATTGAGTAGCATTTTTAATTTTTAAGTCTTTATGAGGTACACAATATTAATATACTTTTAACACAAGGATTGTGACTAGTATTTTCATACAATTAGAAATTAATTATATTCATGTAAAGATAATTAAAAATAATAATACCAAAAATGAAAAAACTACAGGAATATCCGTCTGATAGACAGTGATAGATAAGAAAAATCGCACTTATCGTGAGTTGAAAAAAATTGCCATGTACCCCCACATAATCGTCTCACTGGGAAGAGTTCAACCGAAGATGTAAAGGGAGCCCACCCCAAAAATCACACCACAGCTTTATTTACAGAAATCAAGCAAATCATTCCCGTCTGAGAGACGGATGCTCCGGTCAGAAGGTTAAAAATATAACACAGGAAAGTATACTTTTTAACTTTTTAAATCTGCAGTGAGTGATTATAGTTGGCAAAATATGTACAATTAGTAATTAAATTTATGGTACTTTTAAAGTGAGAGTGAAAGTAAAATTAACTTCACACGACAGGGGTTCTTAACCCCATTCTTGCGGGCGCCAATGTGCCCGCGAAGCTACTTTTGTGCACCCCTGACTGTCCACTATATACTATGTCAACATCAACCACTGCCAACCCGCAGCCACCACGATTTTTTTGCGTGGTTGCGAGATTCATCGTACTTTTAGAAATATAATATAATATAATATATATAACATATAAATACGAATACAATTAAACCAATAATCAGATCTCGACTTAATGATAGCAATCTCGAAGATGCTATAATATTGGGATTATCATCTTATACGCCTGGCTTTGAAAAATTAGTGGGTAATATGCATAGCAAACACAGGCATTACATATAACAATTTAGAATTTTTTTTGTTACCTTTTTAGTTGAGGATATTGTTTATGATGCTTTAAAATAACAATATAGTAAAGAAATATTAAGGTATCCTACTACGTTCGGATCCGTGATTTTAAAAAAGCGTATAAATGGATAATTTTCAAGATATTTAGTGTCACTCAGATTAAAATACATAAAATTCATGCATAAAATTGTTTTATTAAAGATATTTTGACAAAAAAAATTATTTAAATACAATATTTCGGCAAAAAACTAACTTAGAATAACCTTTTTTCAAAATGTTCTCCATTTGTGAAAAATTCTTCTATTATAATAATATTTTGCCTGTATATAGCTCAAATCTTTGTACAGAAGCTCAACTATGAGTTGTGAAAAATTCACATTATTTTCAGAGTTACAACCCATTGAAATAATTATCGGCGGTTTTTTTCTTAAAATTTCTCCCCTCTGCTGTCGTAAAACATGGATAAACCCACTTCTAAGCTATATATTTCAAGCATTCTATTTGAGCCTCTGTACAGGTCTGCGCTATATACAGGCAAAATATTATTATAATAGAAGCATTTTTCACAAAAGGAGAATATTTTGAAAATGGGTCATTCTATATTCAATTTTGTCAAAATATTGTACTTAAATAATTTTTTTTATTATAATACTATTCTTAAAACAATTTTAGGTACATTTTCTAATCTAAGTGACACTAAATATCATAAATATTATCCATTTATATGCTTTTGCAAAATCATGGTTCCGAACGTAGTCGGATACCTTAATAAACGTTATACTTTTTTTTACCTTCGCCCGCTATCATTTTCCTATTTGTCAGATGTGCCCAGACGGGGAATAATGTTAAGAACCCGCACTGTAAGGCAACACTATAGGTATTGGAAAAGTACCTCATAATTTTGAGCCTCGGTTAAGAGACGAGGATGACACCTGAAATGGTAACCCTCTCTCCAAACTACCACACCACGACAACAGAGGACTTTAAGCTCGACAAGTTTAATGTGCATCATTCTTCAATGGATCTTTCAAAATGAGAGCGGTAGTGAGCTATATTAAAGTCGCACTATAAAACAGTACGAGTGCTATTGGCGACGGACCGGACCTCGTAATTTTGAGCCTCAATCAGGACACGAGAACGATATCTGAGCTGGTCCCTATCTGTAAACTACAACACCACGCTAACAGGAAGAATTTGAGCTGACAGATTTGACATGAATCAGCCTCCCCTCCACGGCCAATGGACCATAAGTCATACTTTCAAAGATCTGCTTGATTAATTTAATTTTATGCTAATAAAACGAGAGATAAATTGTAAGGATCTGATTTTCATTTTATAGTAAAAGTGAAAATTATTATGATATTGAAAGCAATTTTAATATGTAAGTTATAAGAACTTCAAGCATTTAGCTGTTTATGCTTCCTTGACTAATATTAACTTTAATCTTTCCTGTTTTGAGAAGTTTCTTTCAAAGCTAACTTTTATTGGACTGCTCGTAGGTAAATGGCCTATACGGCTTCATCTTCGACGTAATAAAATATAAAGCGTTTCATTTATATAGTACCGATATGATTACTGATGCATGTGAATAATTGAAACATTTTGAAAGAGTATTACTTTCAACCATCTAACAAAACACATTGCATGAAAATAAGAGATTTATCAAAGGTATTATGACACTATAAATAAACTTTTAAGAATTTTGTTAAAATAAATTTAGTTTGAAAATAATTGACAAAGAAAATACCCAAAACTGTTCGAACATTGAAAATCTCGATTTCTTCATCTTACTGATTTAGAAACTGCATTTCAAAATGTGTGTTCGAAAAAGGATATATTTTAATAAAGTATCACCTAGTTTATCTTTTTGAAAACTTCGATGTTTGTTCTAATTGTTTTTTAATTATTCATCAAATAAGTATGATAGAAACTACTTTTTATTCGTACATTTACATTTGATAATTTTACATGAGATACTGATGAAGCCATGAAAAGAGAAAGTCCTAATAAAAATTTAACAATTATCAAGGATCATTACTTTCCTTCCCAATCTATTAAAATTAATCGCTTGGTAATGGATCCTTTGTTATGATGCTAGTCTTCCGACAGGATCAAATGAGCCATGACAGCTGCAAGGCGCTCCGAACTTTTATTTTTCTAATGAATAATGATGGAACCAGGAAAAACTGTTAATCATCATAATGTAGTAAAAAGCAGAATTTTTTTTTAAAATATAAGAAAAGACATGCTAAAAAGGTGCATCCTTTGTGTACAATTTAGGAAAGTATATTTCAATTCCATTACATAAAACTATTAAATTCTTTAATGCGTCAGTAGATTTCTTTCTAATGCTATTGTTCTGCAATCTCCATGGCACTCTCATTGATTCAGAATGCATTGATCATGGTTACTTAAAATCATAAGCATCTGATAAAAAAAAAGTAAGTGATATAAAAAAAAATATTTAAATCAATTCCTACTTCGTTAGAAAAACCTATTTGCGCCATCTATTGCAAATAAGTCAAACTTCGTCAGAAATAACGTAGAATAAATTTAAAATTAAACAATAAAATTTAATTAAAGAATTAATTATTGAAAAAATTGTATTAACGTCAAATGCCATTCACAGCAAGTTAAAAAAAATGTATTTGAACTTGAATGGATGAATAAAAAGCATTTTATTAACAATTGAACATTTTAACTATATACAAATAAATAAATATATATAAGGAAAGGGTGAACTAATAGTAGAAATTGAAATTATGCCTAAGTATCTTGAATTTACATTTAACGATCAAGTTATAAGTAAATAATCTAAATAAAATAACAAAAAATACGAGGTTAATTTATAAGGAATGCTTAAAAATGCCATTTAATGTGACATTTCGTATATTATTCTCTTCCTCTCTCTCATTCACACACGAGACAGAGAGAGAAAACATACTCGTAAATATCTTAACATAGTGATGGATGTAAAGAAGCAAACGCGCGAAAAATACTCATCAAGTTACGCACCTTATTTTTTTCAATGTTAAAAATGATATACACATTTATTTTCATTTCAAGTATGGACATTATCGAGATATAACTTTACATAATACATTTGTTAAGTAAATATTTTTAACACTTTTTCGTACTTTTAAAGTTATCGTGAAATAATAATGCTTTCTATGGCAAAAGAAATATTTCTCAAATTGCAAACTGGACCAAAACGTAATATAATATCATAAATGCTAAATATTTATTTGCAATATAAAGAAATCTAGTTCTGCATTTATGTGTTTAACGCAGAAGTTTTTTCATGTATGAGAAAAAAAGTTATTTTGCTTTTAAGGGCAATAGGAAACCTCTATACCGACGATGTTAAGTTGGCTGTTTTCGATGTATCTTTTCTCAAAATTTGATATATGTACATGTTTGACATTTTTCTTACTATTAAAGTACACCTTTCTCATTATATTGAAATGAGTTCTTAGCTAATTTTGAATTTCTTCATAATTTATAAAATATTTTATCAAACATAGTGAAATTTGACCCATTTTTCACATAAAAAATTTTTTGAGTTTTTTACAAAGAATTCATTTCAGTATATATTATTTATCATTATAAATATATCATAAAAATTTACATACCTATACAAATTTTTACACATGTATTCTTACCCAAGTATTCAGGACTTCTCTGAAAAAAGTAGTTTCTCAGAAAAGGTACATCGAACATCAAAAGTTACATTTTGAGATAAATTGATTTTAATGTATACAGTGAGACTTCTAATCGGCTAGGAAATAAAAAAATAAAAGGCTCAATTTACAATAAAAGATATATGTTTTGGTTTTTATCAGACGTTCAACTTTTAAGCAAAAACGAAGTACTTCGTTTACATTTTTCGCCATTCAAATGGGCGTGGCCCAGTTTCAAGCATTATTCAAAAATGGGTTTTAAGGACTTCTAATTACCCTAGAAGTTAAAGTAAGATATTTTTAGAAAGGTTAAAGTCTATACAATTTAAAAATGCAAAAATCTCAAATTGTAAAAAAAGTAAAATTTTAGCTTTCCAACACCTCTTAATAATCTCGACTCTTAGACACCTTTCATTTAAGCCTATATTACATATACTTCACAAATATATTTCTGAGTCAATATTTAATCTCGCGCATGCAAATCGAACATGAACATAACCCAATCTGGTAAATGATGAGAAAATCCTTTAAATCATAACTAGTAAAACAGCGTGATTTTGTACAACTTTATAATTACAAAGAAAATAAAGAATTAATAAATCAGGTAGAATTTATAATTATTTCAGAGTTATTACAGTTTACCATTATTTGTTAAGACAACTAAGAAAATTATCAAATAATAAAAAGAGATTTAAAAGTCGAGTCTCTTAAAATAATCTTATTCTAAAACTTCAGAAGCAGTTATCCATAAATAACTATTCGAGTTAGTTATTGGCCTTGAATATTAATCTGAATTATTTGTTTTTCATATTCATGAAGGTGTCTCGGCATTAAGCGTACTATTTACGGGTAAAAAAAAATTATGTTACAATTCAAATAAAACATTTATAATGGGGGGGTGGGGTTATCACTCAATTTAAGAAAGTTTTTCTTCTACTGTAGAAAACTATTGAGACCCTTTTAAAGCTCAGTATATTTAAGATATGAACGATTCAGTTAATTATTAAAAGATAATTAATTAAATGAGTGCATGTGAAAAATTCATGAAAGAAAGGGGAAGTAAGAGGGTTTTAAAATAAGTAGAAATGTGTGCACAAGTAAATAAGTCTTTCTACTTAAAATATGTTTAGTACCTGCATTGATCATTTAGACATTGTATTTAACTAGCTAGGGAAAAATACTTTTCTATCCGTTATATTTTAAAGCAGTAATTCTGGAAAATAAATGTCGAGTAATGTTCAATTTTGTGATTTGCGTAAACATAAATTCAGTATTATTAGTCGGTTATATTTATTAAACTGGTTCACAATTTTTAGCAACGCAGTTTATCTTATATTTTTCTCGTTAAAAGTGAAGAAATAATGCTTTAAGTATCTTGTAAAAATGTTTTAATAAGTGGAATTCCTTAAGTGTGTTATTATTCGTCTACGAAGTACTTATTTTGGAAAATAAAATTAGATATATGAAATGAAAATTATTATTCGGATACAAAGTGTATAAACTCTCTGAATTCCTAATTCTGAAGTAATAAAAAATAGCTTACGTTTGGAAAAAAAATAACAAAACGTGGTTCAAATTACTTTTCTTGTTTTAAATATATATATATAGAAAAGGAGAAAGAAATGAATAAAATCTAAATTTGGAAAACAAGTTATCATAGAAGACTTAACTTCAATGTTTTAATGCAGGGGTCGGCAACCTTTTAGTTGTGGCGTGCCAAACCAATTTACCAATATGATTCAGCGGACATTTTTGAAACAATTCTATTCCCGTTTTAATGCATGCAGTTAAATAAAGGCCAGTAATATAGATATTTACAGTTTTATTATATTAATTATTCATCATTTAAAAATATTTCTTAATATAAAAATAAACAGCATAAAATATTACTACTACTTCACCAAAAATTTTAAAAAATTTAATTGAACATATATTATTTAATAAATATGTTTAAAAATATATAAGAAATAGACAACAAAAAAAAAAAAATTTTATAATTATTTCTCTTTATTATAGTGTAAATAAAAAGATAGATAAAAATTTTAATGCGAACCTAGTGCTTACACCGCTCTACTTTAAAATCGCAAATTCAAGGATATACTTTCAATTTGACACGATTTTGAGCATTCAGTTGTTAACTAATTTTTTTTTTGCGGACTCGAAATATTTTTCATATGAGGAAAGATTATATACTTAGATATAGAACCATAAATAGAATGCAGAGTGCACATGTAATTTTCTCTCTTCAAACAATTAAATCTCTCCAGTATCGACATTCAATAATTTACAAAATAGGTATAAATTTATGTTTAGAGTTATCGCTCAGATTTTTTCATACTTCCCCATAAATGTACATAACTCTGAAGATATTTGTCAAATAAGGTCCATTACAAATTTATCGATCTTATAAACCCCTGTTTCAATGTATACTGTAATAAAATTAAATTTCTAACATTAATACGCTTAAATAAGTTTCACTTATATGTAATGGAATCTTTGAACTCAATTTTTACCCACTTTAAAAGATCAGATTAATTCGGAATTTTGCACACTTGTCAAGGACCAATGACAATACAATAATTTCATAACTTTGTTTCATTGTCCTGATCAGGATCTATAAAAATGAGGATTTTAAGGATTTCGAAATTTGGCGACTAATTCATTCTATCGCTTCCAGATTTGGCGACTAATTGCATAAACCATTTTCAGATTTGGCGACTAACTCCATATGCCATAACCAGATTTGGCGACTTATTAAAAATTTAATGACTAAAAGATTAAGGTGCAACCCTAAAACCGTAAATAGGCTTGTGGTTAATACAAATAAAACAAAAAAGTGTTCTTTACATGAAATAGGGCAGGGTGCGTGCATAGTTTTTCTGAAAAGGGAAATAAAAAAAAAGACTCTTTCATTCCAATAAAAATAATTTATGTTCTAACTGCTAAATATTTATTTTTTTACTTTTATAAAGCAATATGTTTAGAAGTGACGATACGAACTAACATTGTAGTAATACATTTAAAAGGTGATAATACAATTGACATTTAATATTTCTTCTAAACATACTTTTATTAGTTAGACCTGTATATCTGTAGAGATGGGGAATCTTTGAAATATAACGATATGGGACTCATCCGAGATCCCGTAAATGGAGAGAATAAATACCCTTCAGACCCAATAATTTATATCTATTGAAGAGCAAGACTAATTCCAGCAGCCACTTAATTCCGGCTCCAAATATCAAACTCAAGGATAAATTCAACAAAAAATAAATGATAGTTTTAAAAACTACAAAAAGTCTTTTATTGTAGATCAAACTAAAAAATGAAAAATAAATTATAGTTTAAAAATAAACTAAGAAACACACGCTTTTATAGTGAATCGAACTAAAAAATAACAAAAAAAATTAGTATAAGATTAAACGATTAACGTGAAAATTAATGTCATTGTGGTAAAAGCGTGAGGTGCTTTGTACTACATTTTTACACTATCTCAGCATTTTGGAATAGAACTAATAAGAAATTGTAGCAATTAATATAGAGCACCCCACGCTTTTATCCCAATGACATTAATTTTCTGGTTAATTCTATTATTCTTATATTAAGAATTATTTTTTTACTTTTTAGTTCTATTTACTATAAAAGCGTGTTTTTTAGTTTTTTTAAAACTATAATTTATTTTACAATTATTTTAGCATTTATATTTGATTAACTTTTCTTTTTTATACTGTAGGTTAAAAAACGAGGTCAAATTTTTGACATCTAAATCTTTGACTATTTTCGTTATTTCCATTGAGAATAATAAATTAAAATCCAAAATAAATAGGTGTTAAAACATTTATTTTTATTGGACTAAGTACTTTTCCATATAAACTTTAATTCAAAACACATTTCTTTTGTCTTATTAAAAACTACAACATCCCACTTTTAAGTGTTCGGAATAGTAAAAATTCATAATAAAACACAGAAAATGTACTTGGAATTTTTAATGGTATTCATTCCTTTCGAGTTTAATTTAAGTCTATACGCCATTAATAACTCATTAATTTTCTCTTCTATCGTAAGAGGATTTAAAGTTGGCTAATAATAGATAACAATACAAGAAATAATTATCAATATTTTGTTAATAATTAAAATTTAGCCTTGATTAAATCTATAATCTTAAATTTTTGGTGTTCCATACTAGCTTATGTGGACTAAGTGAAACATAAAAAAAGAGCCAGGTAGTATAAAACTTTTAACGAAATTTGAAACTACATAAGGTACAAAAATAATATATATATGTAAGTATGATATTTTTACAAAATAATAAAGATGTGTGTGTGTGAATGTTTCAATTCGCAAAAGCATATATTCAAAATTTTGTCCAAAAGGCACTTCTAAATATACAGTTTCTTTCAGATGAGAAAAGATACAAACATCAACATTTTAGTAAGACAACCATTCGAATAGAATAAAATTTGTTGAAAATACGTGAGTTAATTCAAGTCATATCCCTGCATCAGATTTTCTTGGACCTCCTGAATTGCAAATTTTGTGCGTTACTCAAAATAACAAACTTTTGCAATAGGTTCTGTTTGGGTCTTCTACTAATCTTCTTGGAGAAAATATTCTTTAAACTGTGATTTTAATTTAAAAATCGCTTCCCGTAGAGATGACTTTTTTTTTATGCAAATGTAACTACTATTTAAGTGCCAGTCGTGAAGTATGCGATATAATGGTTAAGAGTTGATCGTTAAGCTAAAACCCAAGTGTTAATAAGCAGCGACTGTGTGTTAGTCGTGTATCATAAGATTAATATTTGACGGAAAATTCGTCAGGAAGAGGTTAAGTAACCAGACTTGGAGATAAACGAGCTATCAGGCTGCGAACAGAATCATACAAGTAGCTTTAATCAAGATAAGTACCTTCCATAATTTAATTATCAGATTACGAGTCAGAATTTCTTAATGCTACCAGAGTTAAGTTATAAAGTTAGATTTCGTAAAGGGGTAAAGATTAAATAAAATTAGATATTTATGATCATATCTGCTTCTTCTCGAACTCTTTCCCACGCGCGACTTTCGGACTGCGACACATTTATCAACATAAATGGCAGTATTTTACGCAACAAATAGTCATAATAATGTTAAATTTAATAAGTTTAAAATAATAACAAAATTTATATATGTGTATGTACACATGGAAACTTCCATTTATTTTTCAATTCCTACTATTAACTC
>BMAV01020258.1:52853-92818 GCA_019973955.1 Trichonephila inaurata madagascariensis
AATGGAAGCATTTTTCACTAAAGAAGAATATTTTGAAAATGGGTCATTCTATGTTCATTTTTTGTCAAAATATTGTACTTAAATAATTTTTTATTGCAATACTATTCTTAAAAAAGTTTTATATGCATTTTCTAATCTAAGTGACATTAAATATCATGAATACTATTCATTTATACGCTTTTGCAAAATCACGATTCCGAACGTAGTCGGATATCTTAAATGGTTCGAATTCCACAGCATTATCATAAAGATTGTTCTCAAGAATGAGCTCAGTTCATGAAGAGCACATGATAAATGCATTCGCGTGTTTCCCATTGAATTCAAAATTAATATTATATATATTTTTTACTTGCTGTTCTACTCGCAAAATTTTAAAAAATCTCAAATCTGGTAATACGGTAAAGATACTCAAATATTAACCCGGGAGGGGTCACACGGGACACAGAGTCACCCAAGGCTCACAAAATCTTTAATTCTGGGAAAACTGTTTGTTTATTACCGATGACCTGGTCAGTATCTGTCTATATGACAGTCTTCATGAAAATATATTTGTCACATATTTTCCTCCTTTTTGGGAGTGACAAACGTTTTTTACCATCTTAAGATACTTGAGGTGACTGAGTTCGTTCCAAAATATTTTTTTACTGAACGACTTAGTGGTTTTGATTGCTGTTTTGTACGACTCATAATGATTTAAAAATTTAAATGAACAGAATATATGTTTCCAGTCACACCTCCATATTACAAACCTCTATATTGCGAATTTTTCTATGTAGCGAACTTTTTTCTGGAACCAAGAACATTTTACGAATTTCTTCATAAAATAACCTCCCTATAGCGAAGTGCGTTTTCTATATAACGAACTTTTCTTGTGATTCAATTTTTTTTCTCTCTATTTTTAAAGTATTTCTGTCCCTTTTGTATGAAGTGGTAAAATTACTTGAAATAATTTAACGTGGATTATAGTAGAAGGAAATACGTCAGAAGGGATGTTTGGGGCATTGCAAAGATGCGAGCTGTATTATGAGAGAAAACATTCTTTCAAACAGAAAACTAAAACAAAAATAATAGACTTTACCAGTAATTAAAGGATACATCAGTTAATATATGTTTAAAGTTACAAGTTATAAAAAAAAAGGTTTAAAATTAATTGTAGGCTTTAAATTAGAAAATTTCCTTAAAATTCATTAATTTTTATATAAAACTATTTCTTTAATGCTGAAAATACATTGTACTCCTCGACATTCTTTTTTCTTATTTTCCTTGCAGTTTTTCTTTTCTTTTTCTTTTGATGAGTAAGATATATAAAATAAATAGATATTAATTTACAAAAAGGTGTGAATAATTACTTTTTATAATACTATATAGTGCTTATGAATTTAAAAATTGTTTTTTATGGTTCATAAAGTGTATTAAAAGACGAGCCTCTATATAACGAATTTTCTATATAACGAATTTTTCTTCGGGATTTAGTAACTTCTTTATATAGAGGTCTGATTGTATATTAAAAGATGAACCTCTATATAACGAATTTTTATATAATGAACTTTTTTCCGGGATTTAGCGACTTCGTTATATAGAGGTCCGTCTGTATATATAATTGCCATCTGTAATCTCTATTGGCTGAAATCGAAATTACGGAAAAAGAAATTGATCAAGCAGCAAAATAACCTGATGAAATTATAATAATCATGATAGCGAAAGTAATTTTGAGAAAACCGATGAACATAAAAACGTTCGAGTCGTAAAGAGGATCAAATGCTATCTAAAGAACTCCATCAAAAAAATATGAAGTCACAACTGTACCACAAGACACAATACGCAATGTGAAAAAGACACAAGCAAGCAAAAGTTCAACACGATATTTGTCGATCAACTAAGGACAATAAAACTACAATATCATTCTTGTAATGTTAACGAAAAGTGTCTGTGATCTGTATCCTTTATTAAAGTCACGCACATTTGAAAGATTTTAGTTCAGCTTAATTGGATTTTTTTTTTTTTTTTTTTTTTTTTGTAAATTATCAATGAAAAACTGAAAAGTCCTTAAAAGTAGGTAAGTATACTTTCTCTCTCAATTAAATTATTCACTGAAGTTAGGCTTTAGCGTGTACAATAAAATAATTATGAAAAGAGGATTGGAATGATTCCATCACACCCTGCGACCATTAACGTTATTATTGAAAGCGCGACTTCCCCCGGGTTAAGATTCTTCAAAAAGTTTTTTTTTTCAAATTCTTATACAAGTATTTTTAAATCAAACTCGTTTTGTTTGCCAGTTTACGTTATTGTTGTTGACAAATATGTGCTTCATGAAAGTTTCCACAAAAAGCACACAAAAGTTGACAACAGTGAAGCTCGTGAACATTTTATGTTTCCATTAATGTGTTATTTTTTCTGTTTGTGAATCAAAGCGGGACTTCCGCTCATATATTCCTATACAAAAATTATTTACTTTAATGAGCTCTATCACCCCTCAAAGTATGTCCCATCATTTTAGAACCACCCTGTATATCTCTTATAGAGCTACAAATAGATATTAAAACTTAATTATCAAATGCATATTTCCCAAATCTTCGAATAAAAAGAGTACACATACAGTTCGCGACACTTGAAAATACGGCAAGTTTGAATCATTTCAAATATTTTTACCACAATTTTGTGTTATTTTACTGTTTGGTATCTTAAAATATATAGATGTGTGTATGATGCAGATTTGTGGTAGCCTATTTTTGAAATTTTAATTGCATTCATTTATAATTTTATATTTTATATTCATATTATTTTATAATGTTTTACATTGGTGGAAAATTTGAATAACTTATCGCTTGTTGAGATTTTTTTTATTTTTTAACCAGATATCTCTACAGTTTTTGTGTGCAAATTAATTTTATTTACCTATATTAACTACGTTAAATATTCAATAACTTTTAAAAAACTATTTAAGTGTTCCTAACTGTCTTACCCAGTTTCATTTAAAAACGATATTTTAGTTTATTTCTTAAAATATACATGAACGATTATTTTATAAAAAAAAACAGATGACAATTCCTTTGCCTTTAGAATAACGTTAATACATACAACTTTAAACTTTCACGCAAAAATGCATTTGGTGTAAAAATGATAAATTAATATAAAGGATAGAGAGGAGGACATTAAAATAAACATGGCTAAATATTACAGAAAACATGGTAAATATGGGAAAGAACAAATAATGTATATGGGAAGAACCTAAAATAACTATTTATATAAAATCTAGTAATATGTAGAATATAAGAAAATTTAGAATTTAGTTACTTGTAAATGAATTCTGTCTCTTTTACCCACAAAATTGTATGTAAGTACATTTACGGAGACTATAAATATATCGAAAATCTAAAATACAAACTTGAAATACTCAAATACAAATTCAATAATAAATTTGATTTAATGAATTTCCATTCCACGGGAATAAGTTTTTTACTTTGACAGAGAAAAGAAAATTTCTCATAAAAAATTTGTGAGAATTTTTTTAGACTTTTAAGTGCAAATTCTTAATAGTGACTTCCTTTTATTAAGTAAAAAATTCAATTCCATGTCAAAATTGTTGCAAATTGCCGTACAGGGATGTTAGATTAATTTAAAAATTTTCAACCTATATTGTAAAGTTCTGCATAATTTTTTATTTTAACACTTGAAAAGCATCAAATCTTCAGAAATGCAATTGAATCCTACAGACATTAGACCTTTGAAATAACTGTTTGTAGGCTGAGATATTCTGAGTAGAAACATTGACTTTTAAATATATTTTCAAACTAATAAGAGTACATTTAATGTTACACAAAATTAAAGTTTAAACGATTTCAGCGCATGTTCAAGTAATTTAAGTTTTAATTTTCATTGAAATAAGATATTTTCAAACAATTAATACATTTTGTATTTATTGTAATTAATAATAATATATTTAAGCCTTATAAAATTGTTTCCCACCGTTTTCTTAATCTCTTTCTCAGATCTATTTGAAACCCATCAACAGTTATTTCGACAATTTTTTTATTCAACAGTTACATATTAAAGGTGTTTCTTTGATTACAGAGTCGATTGCAACTAAAAAAAAAGTATTTCGTATAAATCCTAAAAGCCATGCTATTTTAAATTCCGAAATAATGAAAAACAAAACTTCGTTATTCAGGTAAATTTTTGAAATTTCAATACTTGCAACTCAATGGAAAGTAAAAAATTCGCAGGTAACAAATCTTTTCTTATTCAAACTACTGAACAGAACCCCTACTCCTTTTTTTTAAATAATACAAGATTCCATTGTTTACTTGGACTGCAGGAAAACCACATATCGCTCTTAGCTACGACAACAAACTTTATTTTCTCGCAAAGCTTTCCCTTTTGATTGTTCTTTTTTCCCTCTTCTTTCTTTATGTCTTTGATTGGGAAAGGTCTCTGGAGTTATGTGAAAAAAACTTTAACGATCAATAAGTGGAAAAGAGCAGCTTTATCAAGTAATGCCTATGCAAGTTTAACTCGGTAAATAAAGAATTTCCGAAACCTGAAGCGCATTTTTGTTTTTATTTCTCTCTCTCTCTCTTTCTCTTTTCCAAAGAACGAAAATAATAGCCTTTTCTTATTCATTTCAGCATAATTTAAGACTATGTGTTTTTATTTTTCTCCAACCTTTGATGACCTAGTTAGATAAGATAATGATATGTTTTATCGAATTAGAAGTGTATGATTTCATTTTCAGCAAAAGCAATAAATCAGGAAAAGATTTCAACTAAAAGACGAGACTCTAGAATTAATCATTAGCTTAAGCTTACTTCTTAAAGAAGTTTTCCATTACTTTTTTTTTTCTTTGGTTAGAGAGTAAAATATTGTAACACTTTTTATTTATATCTTACATTCTATATATTTAGTTGATGAAACTAAATAAAATATGATACAAAATATTTGAATTATTTATAAAGCAAACTAATATTTTATTCATAACAGGCACGAAAAAGAACACTTATTGTGAAGATTATAGAGACCACCTGTCGAAATAATGGTTTTTGACTCAGATGCAAGGGAACAAAATGATGTAGTAGCATACAGCACATAAGCCGAAGGCATAAGCAGTATTTTAATAATAAAGAAGGTAACTTTAATTCATATTGGAAGCAAAAAATCAGCAACCTTTGTCTTATATTTTCATGAAGTTTTTAAACAACAAAAAGTGGTCATATATAAGGAAAATTTAAAAAACATTAAACTTTTAACAAAATATTTAAACATTAACAACACATATACTTCTGAAGGAACACGAAGGCTTGAAATACTGATGGTATTGTTTAGTACTGGGTTGTCCAAAATAACCTCAACTACACAGTGGATATAATATCATTGTTTTAAAATGGATAAAATCTACAGATCGTTATAAATATGTATAGTATTACACATCGCTTCTGTGTGAATTCAAAAGTTGTTTACTTAATTCAAACCTGTACTTTACGAAGGATGAGGTTTGGTTGCACCACAAGGGCTACATTAATTCATATAATTAATCTCTCAAAACCTCACGACAAATATTCGAGATACTGTTTGATGTACAGATCACAGTGTGATGCTTTGTGAGAATCATTGGATCATTTTTTATTCAAAGACATGAACTCAGAGTATTTTATTGTCTACATCTTGTAACAATGGGTTATCTAAGAGGTTTATTCTCTCTAACTCGGGTTTTATTTCCATCCAGCCAAATTGACACTTTGACACAAAACAACCCCACTCCGAAAATTAAAGTCACTACTAAAACGCATATAAATAGTCAGTGAGAGACAGATTAGTTGTTTTGTGGACAACATAGCCACACTAGCGGAGTTTCTGAATTATAGTCACTTATTCCTGAATAATAGTCGCAATTAAAAGATATTAATGGATTTATCTTTGTCGACTTCCAGAAGTTGCATCTCATTTCAGATAAGTAATCAGTATTTCTTATTATTTAGTTGTCTTATCTGTATATTGCGTGCTTAGTTCTAACACTTAAATTTATAAAAGTGAATTACTGTGAATATCTATTTGTTATCATTTCATATCTGATTTAATGTATTCTCAGGCTCTACTACGTTCGAATCCCCACGAAAACCTCAATAACCAGCGAGATCTCCACCTCAACAGACACAAGGAGGAAATTTTTTTTAAAAAAAAAAAAAAAAAAAGACCTATTAAAATAAATGACCTATCTATTTCAGATTTATTTTTTATCTGACTTAATTGGGAAATAAAAAGGATGGCAGTTCTAAAGAAGACCAAAATGGACGAACGGATGATAATGAAAGTGACCAACAGACATCCATCCATCTATAAAATATCTTGCTGTGTAGACGCTACAAATCCAAAAGTTTCATGCCGGATTTTACACTAGCAAAGATTTTCTACAGTTTATTTCTCGCACTTAACTCAATATCTATCTTTGTAAGAAAAATAAATGAATTTGACTAAAAGATATCCGAAATACACCTCCCCCCTTCCCCCTTTTTTTTTCAAAAAGTGCTTTACTGTATAATATTTTAAAATGACGCCACAAGAAAAATATTTTGACAATGGTATTTTTATGTTCATTTCTATTATAGTTCATGAAAAAAGACTACATGTGAAGATCTTAATGAAATGATCAAATATACCTAGTTACATATACATTGTGAGCATGTTCCATTTTATCCTTGTATATCATTTCTAGTGGGATAAACATTAAATCATCTTAGTTGTATGTACATACTTGATAACAATGGTGTAACAGATATTAATGAGAATGTAGACTTCTTTAAAATCACGACAAATCAAAGACATAAAAGGCATATAGTTATTTTATTATACTATTAGACGTAGTGTTATTTTTTTATTATATGTTGTAAATTTAGAGAATCAATACTAATAATTTTGTATCAAAGTCTTTTGCATTAAAAAGAATTAAAAGCTAGTATTCTTGCTTAAAAACTCTTTAACCCTTTGACGGTTAGGGTAATGAGCAGTTTTTGTTTACTTAATTCGAGCAGTATTAGTAATAAGCAGTAGTCGAAAATGACAGCTGTTTTCCTCTTCCGTTTTTCCGAAAAATCACCCTTCTCTGGCGAGCCGTAGATAGCTCACCTCACGCGTTTTAAAAATTTCTTAAAGTATTGTAGTACATAAGTAACAGTTTTTGCGTTCTTTAAAATAATTAATAAATGATAATAAATAGTAAATTATAAATGATTATAATCAATTATATAAAGAATAATAGTTAATTTTAAATGTAAGACAAATATTAAATTAAAAGGACTAAATAAATAGTCTTGAGTCGTCTTCTGAGCTTGATATACTGTGAATAGTCTTCAACAGAGTCAAAACTTTATAAACTTTCTGTATCATGATCATAATCATCATTCTAATTAACTAACTTTCGCTTTTGAGCCATTTTACTTTACAAACACCCTAAAAAACGCGCCAAAATACTCATAAAAAGAGCAAGGTAAAAAAAAATCATACCTTCATTATGAAAAGAAATTCATGGAACCCGTACTGCCATCTGTAGACATTAAAACTAACTAATTTTGGCGAATAGGATTCGTTTGTAACGTAATCAATGCAGAATAATAATGGCGGACGAGTTCAGCTTGTCAGCGCGCATTGGGGAAAAATTTCACAACGCGAGTAGGGCTCGTTTCTAACTATTTCGGTCGAAATCCTGCTCCCGAGGGGAACACGTTTGCGTGCATTATAAAACACGATTCGATTGCGAGCTGAACTTGTTCATAACCATCAAAGGGTTAATATTTACTTAAATCCTCATAAATTATCTCTTTACGATAAAGATAAGTACTGAAACCCGGAAAAGAGGAATTTTATAATGTCAAGACAAAAATCCTTATTAAAAATTATTCATTCATAGCAGCCGAAAAATATATTTTAAGGTTATAATCAGTTGAAAAGAGGCAAAACTTATTCATTAACTTTCATACACAAAAGGTACTTTCTTTAAATTTTGGTATTAAAAAAATCGTTTAATACAAACATACAAATATTAGGTTTTAATCAAGAAAACTTTAAGCAATAAAGCGTAAAAGCTTAGGAGAGAGTTAAATCAAAATTTTAAGTCTAAAATCAATTATTTTAGAATCTCTTATTGTGACGATAGTAATTTTGTTTTCCTAAATAAGTTATTCTAGACCACGCGATAATCCGATAAATAGTACAATATTTTTGAAAGAAAAATATTTAATATAATATTTTTGTAAAGTACAAAGAAAAAGAATAAGAAAGGAAAAGATAAATATTGCATACGTTTATACAGAGATAACAATTTAAAAGAAAGTACATTGACGACCTCTTACAGCAATTGAAAGTGTTAAAAAGTCTAGGGATGCCATATTGATATTCTTATTTGACTTGATTCTCTTAACTAAACATTTTAACAGTGTTTAAAAAATATTGTTTGTCTTAAGCTCAATAATAGGATTAGATTATCTATCTTTCTAAATTTTTATGAATATAGAAGCTTAAAATATTGTGACTTATAGCTATAATAATAAAAAATCATTTTATATTGTAGTTTCTTTAACTACAATAAAAATAACTCCAAGATAAAATTGGTGTTTTACTATTTAATAGAAATAACTCCAAAGTTTGAGATGTATTCATTATATATTTTTCTAAATCAAATATAAATCTGTTTATATTAATTTTTGGTCGTTAAAGAGTTCTTATGAGAGCTTCAATTATGATCATATCTTGTACAGTTTTCATACAAATACTGTGAGTATAAATTAAAGGTTTTTCAACAAGAAAACAATTAAGAAATGTTTGCACTTAACACAGCAAACATTTTAAATTCTTTTTTATGCCTTTACTATCAGCAGAAAAGACAAAATGAGTTATATTCATATTAAAGTGATTTTTGTTTACACATTGTTCTATTTACACGTTGCTTTAAGTATGTTTTAGGGGAATTGAAGAATACATGCATTATTGATCATAATTTTTAGTAAAAATACTATATTCATCACTATAAATGATTTAAAATCTTAAGGCACTAAAAGCACTCACTATTTGTACGATAGTAATTATTTTTAAAAATTTATCTTCGGCTTAAGTGATAAGGCAAAAATTAATTCGACTTTTGACTTATTCTACACTATACATTATATCTACAAACAAATAATATAGAAAAAAAATTAAGTAAATTCCTATTTAGGTCAACAAAGAAAATTTTTATTTTAGTTAATTAAATTTAATTAATGAATTAATATTTGAAAAAACTGTATGAACATCAAATATGTCATGCACTACAAGTTTAAAAAAATATATCTGAAGCCAAGAAAAAATTCGTTTGAAAAACATACTGGCACCATCTGTTGGTGTTAGTTCATCAGAAATAACACAGAATAAATTTAAAATTAAAAAATAAAATTTAATTAATGAATTAATATTTGAAAAAAATATATTAACTTCAAGTTTCATCCCCTACAAGATTCAAAAAATGTATTTGAACTTCAGGGGATGAATAAAAAGCATTTTATTAACAATTGAAAATTTGAACAAGATATATATATAAATATAAATATATATATTAGGTTGTCAAGTATGAAATGGAACAAAAAATGCCCATAATTGAATTCGATTTTTTTCCAATAAAAACTAAGAATTTAAGATGTTCTGTTAATTTTTTTAAAACTGAAATATGCGTTAAAAAGAGGAAAAGATGAAGCATTTTGGCATACTTTGTTTTTGACACGAAAAACAAATTATGCCAAAACACGGCGTCTAAATGAAGTTATGTGCAATTGAAATAAATAACATGAACTCTGCTCCATTTCATACGTGACAACCCAGTGTGTGTGAGTGTGTGTTTGTGTGTGTGTATGTGTGTGGAGGGGGGAATCAAACCGAAATCTTCCAAAAAAGTTAAGATTCTCCAGATAGTGGGGTTTTTATTGGCGTGGTGTCTAAGGGTTTTTTAAGATGTATTCATTAACTTTGAAAAGATAGACGACACAATTTAAAGAAAGAAACTTGTTGCAAACTAAATAATTTATTATGAATTTTAGGGGAGCATTTACAGGGGGGAATATGTACAGAATGGAAATTAGATAGGCATATTTAAGGAATAGGAAGATTAGATCAATCCCTCGAGGAGGAAGGTTAAGATTAGATAAAACATTATGCAGTGCTATTGTGACTTATCGCCTGGTGCGGGTGAACGGGCGCTGATGCGCAAAAAATGCTGCTTCCCTGTCGGGTGTTAGTGGGCCTCTGCCGAAAAAGGTTGATGTTGGCGTTTTAGTAAGCACGCTAGATGGCATTGCTGTGGAATACTGTTTTGATTAAATTGCCGTCCTCTACAAAGGGATATGATCTAAACTTTTATACATGGGATATCCTACACACACACACATATATATATAGGGAGATAGTGAACTAATTGTAGGAATTGAAAAAAGAATAGTTTCATCAAATAATTTTATTCATGTGCTATTAAAGTGTATGAATTCTATTAATCATATTGCATTGTGTAAAAAGTATTCTTGCTAAAATTTAATTTAGGATTTAATGATATTTTCTTCTTTATTTGAATTCTAAAAGAACTATAAATCATGGAGGTCGAGTTAAAAAATTTTAAACGGTACACAAGAATATTATTTATAAAAATTAAATGTATTTAAGTGAAAAGTAGGGTTCCAAGTTAACAAAAACTGAAAACTACCATTTTAAGTACGAATGGGTGTTAAAAGAATTTAAAACGAAAAACATTCTATAGCATTAAACGTATATTTAAAGTATCCTTCAGATGAATAATTACCTAAAAATTCATTTATCAACAGATTCACAGATTACAGTCCTTTTTTACTCCTTTTAGACTAAGCATTGCAATTTAATGCATTCACAAAACAAATAACTACACGTTTTAAACGATGAATTATTTTCAAGAAGATTAAGTGTGATATTAATGGTTTTAGATGTATGTTTAAAAGGAAGAGTTAAAACACAGCTTTCAGCAAATATTCACAAAAGAATACTTTAAATTAAGATTACTTTTTTTCAAAAATCGAGATCTGCACACAAATTAAACAAAAATAGTTTCATAAATATTTTCTGTTAACTTTATGCATTATATGTAACTTTAACATTTTCTGTAAACATTATGCATTCTAAATGTATGGTTTTATAAAGTTTATTATTGTAATTTTCTTTTCAATATATAGGGGGAAGAGCAGCATAAATACGAAATAATTTGCTTTACAAAATATTGTTTCTATGCATTTTTATTTAAAAACTGATATATATTTATTTACACTAAAAATTCTTATACGTTATATTTCATTATTTTAAAACAGTTTCTTGTGCTATATCCGTTTCTTGTTATTTTTTCTCTTCACTACAAATATTCCAGGAACTTGAACAATATGTGCAGAATTCATAAATCGTCGTTGTCAAACCAATTTGGTTAGTCATCTAGTCATAACAATCAAAATGTCGAAGTTTCTAAAAAGTGCACATAACAGATATTGGCTCGACAGCTATGATATATCATGTCTTCTATTAGGTTTAATTTAGAAGGAATAGAATTTTTCTTGTCGGCAAATGATTGCAAACGTTTGTTTTTCATCAAACAAAAATCGAAAAAGAAAATATATGGTTTAAATTAGATAATTGCATGTATGAGTATTAACGATAAGTTTATGAAAGTAGAAGGGAAACAATAACGTAAGAAACGTAATCAGAATTTAATCAATCAGGAATGAATTTAATTGTGAGAATTTGTAATATTTTTTGTTAAGGTATCCGACTACTTGCAACAACTTTTTTTTTTAAAAAAAGTGGAGAAATGGGGATTTTTTTTGTGCGGGTGGTTTTTAGACTTATTTAGTGCATTTTATGAAAAATATGCTAAAATTAAGATGAGAAAAAAATTATTACTACTAAAATGGAAAAAAATGAGTAAAAATTTACAAAAAATTTCATACACGGGGACCATTCTATAGATAAAAATTATGAATAAATTTTCAACTTTGATCTGTTGCTTTGTTATTCATTTTCAAAAGACCTTCAGAAAAAGAAATATTTAAATTTTCACAAAATCTAGAGCACTTTATCTTAGTTATATGAAATTGCTTAAAAAAGCAGTGGTTATATTCAAATAAGAGGCTATCAGTTTTGTAACAAAGCAGTGATTGATAAATCTGAGAGTTAAAATACTTTTATTATTCTACAGAACATGCACACAAAATTTCAATCAATTTTTTTCAAAACTTTTTGAGAAATCGCTGTCCCCGTTTGAGCATTCTCAAAAAAATACATTTAGTGTAGAATGCATTTTAAAGTACGCCATCTTGCTTAAAGTAGTGACATCTGCTTTCACAAAAACACTTGTAGCTTTTGTTTTAATGTGTGGAAATTAATAAACTTGGTATTTTTATAAAACTAATAAGATGGCCTATAAGATAAAATCAGAAAAAATGTCAATTTTTGCCAAAAATTAACAATTTTAGGGTAGTTTTAATTTTGGTAATTAGGCTTAATTTTGTTATAAAAAGATCCAATATAATTGGAGTGAAATAATTTAAAATACGCATTATGCAGTAAACATTTTCCTTTCAGTCAGTCTTACTCAACTATTTTACTCAATAAGCATAGAATTTTCAAATGAATTTGAACTCAGTTTTCCAAACTATCGCTTTAATTACTATCATTCTCAAACAGAATTTAAAAGAAGGGCAAAAAAGAAATCTTCAACTTTTATAAACTTTTGATTAAAAAAATTTTACCCCAGGGGGACTACTTTTCTTTTTCCTAGTCTTCCCACTACGTGATAGAAATTCTAAATGTCAGAAAAAAAAGATTAAAATCAAATTTTCAAAACCGAAGGGAAGTGGAGAAAAGCAAAACTCATTCTCTTTTTTTTTTTACATTCATTGGTCCACGCCGAATTCAACCATCTCTAACGTCAGCGATTTGAAAAATTGCGCGAGGGCCAAGGGACTCTCGTTCGTTACTGATAAAACCGAAATTCAATCCTAAATAAATAAATCGATAAAGAGAACGAATAAGAAAAAAAATCAACATCCATTCCGGTTCACAAAGAAAAAGCGAATTTCAAACTAGTCACATTCGATTCGCGGCAAAGCAGAGCGAAATAAAAATGAAAAATTTATCGGTAGAAGTTGAACAAAAAAATGTAGATAATATTGGTGAGTTGAAGATTTATTAGTTTATAATCCAGCACATCAGTTTAATAGGTTGGAGTATAATCTGAGAAAGTAAAATTCATACTTGATCGTGTCTACAATTTGATTAAATAATTGAAATTACTAGAAATACAAACATAAAAAATATATATATTTTTTCAATGTCTACTATTATAGTTCACACTCTCCCAAAAAAATATTTATTTATATGTTTTGTTCAAATTTTTAATCGTTAATAAAATAATTTTTATTCATCCACTCAAGTTCAAATACATTTTTTTAAAGTTTTTAGTGGATGACACTTGACTTCAAATATTAATTCATTATAATTAAGCTTAATTAATTAATTATAGTTTAAGAGATATGTTTCAGTTGATATTGTTCCTCTCGATGGCAGCATCAATGGACAAAAAAAGCTTCTGTTAAATTTGAGATGAAGATTTAATTTAACCTGAATACTCCTATGCCAGTTAGACGTCAGCATTCCTTTTATCCTGGTTTTCTTACCTATTATATTAAACTTTTAACAACTAGAATAAAATTTTCTTTGTTGACCAAAGAAGGAATTGCGTTTAAAAAAAATTAAATTACTTGTTTTAATAGTTGGTATTAAGCGAAACTTCAAATGATAAATAGAATAATATTGTAACCACCTCTTCGATTGTAAATCAATAAATTGGCATAGAATTTGCAAATTCATAATAACGATTTATTGCATTTCTTTATAAACGAGTTAGTAAAACTTCCAGAAAATAAGGATTACTATCAAAATAAATTTACTAATTAAGTAATTACAATAATGATTACCAGAAAGGAGTGCTCAACAGAAAACTATTTCTCTGCGCTCATCAACGTACTATTGCTTTCATTAAAGACTAGTGTTTATCTAAGACATACTTCTCTAAAGAGCTTACCAAACAATTCTTAGTCACCTAATTATTTTTTGAGGAACTAATCGTGGTAAATTAAGACATCTATTGTTTCGTGAAAATGAACACAAATATCTTTTTTTGGGAAAATTAATGCAGCACACCTAGAAATAACTTGATTTCACTCGTTCAATCTCCGGCTACCAATAAAATATTTTTTTAAATCTTATCAAACAGTCAAACTTAAAACGTTGATTGATTTAAAGGTTCACTTACTCTTAATCTATAACAATAACCAACGGTTGCTTATATCTGAAGAAAGATAACAAAATTGATATATAATCTTTTTTTAATTCCTACTATTAGTTCACACTATCCCTATATATATTTATTCATAAATATTGTTCAAATTTTCAATCGTTAGTAAAATACTTTTTATTCCTGAACTCAAGTTCAAATACATTTTTTTAAACTTGCGGATGACACTTGATGTTAATACAATTTTTGCAAATATCAATCCATTAACTAAATTTAATTAATTAGTTATACTTTTAGAGACATATTTCCGTCGATATTATTCCTCTAGAAAGCAGCACCATGGGATAAAATAGCTTTTGTTACATTTGTGATGAAGATTTAACTTAATCTGAATAATCATATGCTAGTTAGACGTCAGCATTCCTTTTATACTGATTTTGAGATAAACTCTTACCTTTTTTTATTCAACTTTTATTAAAAAAAATGTAATTACAAATTTAATGTGGTTAAAAAGTTTTTAATGTTAATTGAAAAGGTGTTTTGTCATTTATTATTGTGATTCTGTCTTATGTTTATACATATTTATATTAATTATAATTATTTAATAAAAAGTAAGTAAAATCAAATTTTTCTCTGTTGCCCTAAGTAGAATTGACTCTAAAAAAATAAATTTTACATAACTTGTTCATGATCCATTTTATTTTATTTAAAAGAGAATTATTTAAAAATTTTAATTGTATTAATTTTAACATTTGATTCTAATACAAGAATTGATATAATAATGTAATAATATTCAAACGATATTAGAAATGATAGGATGAATATTGCAAAGAAATAATTTGCAGCTTAGACGAAATTCTCCTTCACAATGAGGATTTATTAATAAAAATCTCCATTCATATTTTTTTTAATCAACGTCATTCTAATAAAACACAATGGAGTGTTAAAGATTAAATTTTTGAGTTTGAAACGTAGATACGTAGATAGGAGGATAATAATTAAATGGCTACGAAACTCTCCAAACTAGCGAAAAAACTAATAATTAATAAATTTTCTAACAAATATAATTAATTCAACATTAGTTAAGATTATAAGCCAATAAAATATTCAAATTTTGTTTATAATATTTATAAAAAAATCCTTTATAAGTTTTCCGAATCATTCTCACAGAAAGATTCTAATAAGATTTATTTTTCAATATATTTTTCTCATATTTCTCCTTTTATGATAAGAGCTCGTATATTCACTCCCCAACAATGGTAATAATAGTTCCGATTTCTATTCCGCCACTTGAATACTACTTCATGCGACTAAAAGATAGATATTTCTGTGTAAGATAAATCTTTAAATTCTAGTAAACAACTTTCAACTGTCATGTTATGTCGAAAGTAATCTCTATTTCTACCATCTTTTCCTTGCATTGGGAAATACGGAATTATTTTGATTTTGCAGTCACGCTATTCCCATCACAGTTTGGGGACAGTTGGAAGTCCATTACGATAAAAAGATACACGTATTCTGTACGCTAATGGGTGTATTTGTATTCCAAAATAATATTATCTTCTTATTCGCAAAATGTGCAAAAAAATTACGAAATGGACTCAAAGCTTCGGTTTCTACTTTTATATATACTTAACTATTTAATAAAAAAAAATTCTCAGAATCATATTCGAAGCTAAAAGCAGTTATGATAAATCCAAATGTGGCAAAAAAAAGTATTTTTTTATTGTGATTCATATTTTACTTTGTTAAAAAACTCACAAATTGATAATGTATGTATAAGTGAACAAACAATGTAGAATAAACTTATTTACTGGAATATACAATATAATTTATTTACAATAAAATTGAATCAAGCCTTTGAAATTTGAGAATATGTAAAAAGGGATAAGGTATATCCTTATTATTATACAATTTTAATCTAATGAATAAATAAATATTCAATCAATGAGAATTAGCTTAATTGGATGTTCACGTTTTCTGGGTAAGCGAGAAAGATTTTGGAGTAGTTATTATAAATTCCAATGATGTTTTCCTTTAAATAACTGTGTGTTGGAACCGTGATTTTGCAAAAGCGTGTAAATAAACATTTTTTTTTATATTTGGTGTCACTTGAATTAAAATATACATATGAAATTATTTTAAGAATATTACAAGAAAAATTATTTAAATACATTTTTTTGTCAAAAAGTGAAGATAAAAAATAACATATAAAAGGACCTGCTTTTGGGCGGTACTTTTTTATGCGGATTTATTTTTGTGCGATTTATTTTCTGTGGTATATATGAATTTCAACGGTTTTGGCGTAACTGCAATGTTTTATATCAATGTGCAAATATACATTTTAAGACGCTCTGCTCATTGGTTATAAATAGTCTTTCGACAATGCACTTTCAATTGTTTTCTCTTAACGCACTAGCAGGACGCGCTTGATTGAAGACGAAACTTTCAATGACAGCAACATTATCAAAAATTTGATAGATTATGAAGACGGACTAGAAGAACCGGATTCTTTGAGATCGGATAAAATATATGCAAGGATCCAGCTTTTCAACAAATCATAAAAGCTTTTTCTTGAAATAGATACCAATTCCGAAAGGAGTTTGAAGTTCCAAAAAGAGCTTCGATCATGCATATCTGGTCATCATGACGTTCGCAAACAACTAACCAACCGACAATCGTCACAAAAACGTATCACTTACTTTATGATGCCAAGAAATAAATCAAGTGAAATTGTACCTTCAAGTGACGAAAACGGGTTTGAACTAATTCAACACAGGAAGACGCGCCTTTGGATTACCATGAGTAGCAGCGAATTATGTATGAGTATTTTGAAAATTTCTTCATGTGTACAATGAGAAATTAAATCTCTTAGAAATGTTTCCATGTGGAATTTAACTATTTATTTTGTTTCAAAGTACTTTCTCATAAATTTCGAAAATAACTGACATGTTTTCCGCCACATAAAAAAAAATTTCTGCAGTAAGTCGACAAAGTTGTTAGTTAAAAGGAAGAATTTATGAAATATTTTCATAAATTTTTTTGTGGTTTCTTTTTATGCAGTAGATAGGTTTTACTGTATTTTTAAAATATTATCCTTTTTATGGAAAATTCTTTTTTCTAATGTTTTCCTATATATAGCTAAGACTTCTTTACAGGTGCTGAACAAGGATTTTTGAAATATATTATTTAGAGGTGGATTTATTCGCATTGTAATATATCATAGCAAAGAAATTCTTACAAAAACACCGGCTATTATCTCAATTGATAGTAACTAAGAATAATGGAACCTTCAAAACTCCTAGTCAGCCACTGTAGACAAAATAATATTATCAAAATAATATTACAAAAGTGTTTTTCATAAAAAGAGAATTTTTTCAATATATCTAATTTTTTCTTCATCTTTAACAAAACATTGCTTTTAAATCATTTTTTTGTGATAATATTCTCAAAACAATTTTTTGAGTATATTCCAATTCAACTGACAATAAATATAAAAAAAAATTCATTTAAAACGCTTTTTTCAAAATCTCGGTTCCGAAAGCAACCACTCTCCTTCAATGTTTTTATTTTGTGTAACACTAAATGTGCCACAGAATAAAATTTTAAGGATATTGATGCAACCCCAGGAGTTTTCCTTTAATTATTTGGGTAAATGTAACTAAAATAATACTCCCGAATATGGTCACATCAATCGACAACTTAGAAATCAAATTTAAAAACTTAGATAGAGTTTGGTCTTTTCTATATATAAAAATGATTTAATTAGGGGAGAAGTAAAAAATTTCAAAGATAATAAATACTATCAGTTATGATTGATGATCTATTGTCGGTCGATTTAAAAAAATCCGTATCTAGTTACAAGTCATTAATTATTCGAACTTTTCTTTGAAGGTTAGATTAGAAAGTATTAATAACCTTATTAGCTGTTCAATTTGCCGGTGCTCTTTTTTCCTCACAAGCTCAGATTATCTGCTTAACAAATTGAGACTAATAAATTACAATTACATGTTATTATTTCTCTCTTTACACATATAATTGGGTTAGTAATTGGTTGTTATATATGTAAAAAATTGAGTCTAAATATGTTGAATGGCTCTTATCACAAGGGTTTTTCGCTTACATATACATAGATCCCTGCCGCTCTTTGAATGCCTGGTTCTTACATTAAATTTTAAGGTATCCGACTACGTTCGGAACCGTGATTTTGCAAAAGCGTATAAATGGATAATATTTATGATATTTAGTCTCACTAAGATTTGAAAATGTATATAAAATTGTTTTAAGAATAGTATTACAATAAAAAATTATTTAAGTACAATATATTGACAAAAAATTAACATAGAATGACCCATTTTCAAAATATTCTCCTTTCGTGAAAAATACTTCTATTATAATAATATTTTGCCTGTATATTGCTCAGACCTCTGTACAGAGGCTCCACTAGAATTTTTGAAATATATAACTTAAAAGTGGGTTTATCCATGTTTTACGACAACAGAGGGGAAAAATTTTAAGAAAAAAACGCTGATAATTATTTCAATGGGTTGTAACACTGAAAATAATGTGCATTTTTCAGAAATCATAGTTGAGCCTCTGTACAGAGGTCTGAGCTATATACAGGCAAAATATTATTATAATAGAAGCGTTTTTCACAAAAGGGGAACATTTTGAAAAAAGGTTATTCTAAGTTAATTTTTTGCCGAAATATTCTATTTAAATAATTTTTTTTTGTCAAAATGTCCTTAAAACAATTTATAGATGTATTCTAGTCTAAGTGACACTAAATATCATGAAAATTATCCATTTGTGCGCTTTTTTAAAATCACTTTTCCGAACGTAGTCGGATACCTTAAATGGGTGTTGAGTTATACTTTATGCTTTTACTATTTAAAAAAAACTCAGTTCATTTAAACTTTCATAAAGTTTAATGTAATAACGCATTATTTTTATAAATCGTTGTATTTCCTATTACACATCAACTTCTTTAAATTTACAAAGGTTAAAAAATATGATTTAATTGATTGACTGACTCAGTCAATTTTCTCTAAATGAGTTTTAAAAAAATTAATATTTAGGCACCAGACAATGACTTTTAAATATAATTTTACTGATATAAACATCATAGTTTCATCTTCTCCTGTAGGGCAGCAAAATATTTCGCTAAATTTTACAAAGACATTAAATGCTTTTCTCAGAATTGTCCTTTAAAATAAATAGCAAAAAAGTAATTATCTCTGAGAAATAAAGTAAATCAGAATCTATGCTTATATTACACTTTAAAGCCGTACAATGGCTATTGGTGAAGGACCTAATATTTTTTAACCTCGATAAAATGACAAAGACGACACCTGAGCTGGAAGCCCATTCTCCAAATTTTTCCACCATGACAACATGATGACTTCGAGTCTTCACAATAAAATTGAACAACAGCCCCGATCTCACTACCAATCATAATTTCGGAATATTTTGGGACTAATTGTTCAATATGTATAAGATACATTTTATTTATAAAGTAATTATTTTCTTTCTCATTTCCTACTACTAGTTCACTCTCTCCCTATTTATATATTTACATTCGAACCTATATATAACGAACCTCTGTATTACGAATTTTTCTATATAGCGAACTTTTCCTGGAACCTTGAACATTTCACGATTTTCTTCGTAAAATAATCTTTCTGTATCGAAGTGCATTTTCTAGATTACAAACTTTTTCTATTGTGACTCAACTTTTGTTCTGCCTTTTTTAACAGTTTTCTGAAAAAATTTCAAGTTATTCTCTCTTTAATACATTTTATGGTGGTCATAAATCTTGAACTGGTTTTATTAGATCCTAACTTGCCGAGAGTAATAGAATTATGTACGTTTCATCCAAGAAGTGCAACTTTTAACCCCCATTGCCCAGTTCACTAGAAACATCTTCGATATCCTCTTTCATCCCCAGTGAATTTGTTCCGTGTCTCCTTGTTCTAATTATAAAATATTGTATGTTTAATATTACTTGTATTCTTTAGATTATAAAATTCCTTAAAATTCATTAATTTTAGATAAAATTATTTTCTTAATATTGAAAGTACAGTGAATTCTTCGACATTCATTTTTCTTCTTTTCCTCTTGCAGTTTTTCTTCATTTCTTCTTTTTTTATGGGTAAGATATATAAAATAAACATATATTAATTTAAAAAAGGTGCGATTACTTTTTTTTACTATATAGTGCTTATGAATTTAAAACTTGTTTTGTGTGGTTTTTAAAGTATATTAAAAGATGAACCTCCATATAACGAATTTTCCATGTAACGAACTTTTTCCCAGGATTTAGCGACTTCGTTATATAGAGGTCCGACTGTCTTGTTCAAATTTTCAATCGTTAATAAAATACTTTCTATTCATTCATTCAAGTTCAAATACATTTTTTAAACTTGTAGTGGATTACACTTGATGTTAATACAGCTTTTTCAAATATTAGTTCATTAATTAAATTAAAAAATGATTAAAAAGTAGCAAACAAAATTAATAGTCCAACAGCATATACAGAAAAGAAAATCATTCGTTGTGTTCCTGTAGCGCGATGGAGAGGGTGTTGGACTTCTAATACAAAGGCCGTGGGTTCGAATCTCGCCTGGGATGGTCTAGTTTCTGAGAATGTGATTTTTTTTACTATACCATTTTATTAGAATAATTAAATTTAATGAATGAATAAATAGTAACAAACAAACAAAAAAATAGTCAAACACCATATAAAAAAAGAAAAATGGAAAATTACAAAGAAAAGCGCTTTCTATTTTTCACTTAATATTGTGATTCTGTCATTTGTATATACATATTTATATTAATTGTAATTATTTAATAAAAAGTAACTAAAATAAAAATTTTCTTTTTTTGACCTAGTAGGAATTAATTGCACTAAAAAATTTATATTAATTTTTTTCAAGAAATTCGGAAATAAATTCTCAGTTCTTGCTTATCTATACAATTAAAAGAATCATATTAAGTTATTGAATAAAATTATTTTAGGTGCAGTGATCATTTTTTTACCCCAAAAGCCATTTTTCAATTTTGACAGTTTTGTAAAGGGACAATTTTACCTTTTTTGACGTTTAAATTTTTGTTTATTACGACACGTAAGGAGTATTTATAATATTTTTTTCAAAATATTCTTGTGACAAGATTTAATGCTCGTTCCACGCTCATTTTAAAAAAGAAGCAAATGCCATTAATTTTAAAACTGATGAAACTTTCAGATTCTGTAATTATATTATACATAGGAAAATTTCAAATTATATATGATATTCTAAATTTAATAATTGTATTAATGTTTTAATAAAGCTCAGGGATCATGAATTACCAAAAGCGATTTCACTCGACTTGCATTATCCACAAAACAGGTACATATGAAACTGTGTTAACATTTTAATGAAGAAAACATACAAGGGTTGAGGCATAAGTCAAGGCAACTATTTTTTTTTCTTGTAGATATGTAAACGGATCACAAACGTATATGTGTCGTGTGGAAGTTCTGAAGGCATTATATGTAGAACAACAGATGTCTCTGTGATAGCTGGTAGCAGTGCAACGAAAGCTGTGAAATCAGTCAGTTGGTGAGTGTCGTGTGAGATGAAGTAACCCGTGTTGAACAGTGCGCTTACATCAAAATAGCCGTTCTCCGAGGGAGAAATGCGATGGAATGTTACAGTGAATTAGTGGAAGGCCTTGGGAATAATGCCCTGCCATAACGTACAGTAGCACGGTGGGTAGGAAAGTTTCAACAAGGACGTGTGTCAACCAGTGATGAGCAACGTGGTGCGGAAAATGCTGATGCTGAGGGTATTCACTGCCTCCCACATTGTCTGTGGTGACAGTAGCAGGGGACTACACTGAGGGTCTTTAGGTCCAAGTTTGTCATCTCAACTTTATGTGTACTGTGTTGTCTTTCTTTTGCACAGTGAACGCCATATTGTCCTATATACGTACTAACGTAATTTATTAGTGTTTTACGATATTTCAGAGCTATTCATTGGCCACACATGTAGTTAACACCTTGTCCTTTCGTCTGTATATGCCACATTTTCCAACCGGACTATTATCTTCAAGAAAAAAATAGTTGCCTTGACTTTTGCCCCAGCCCTCGTATCAAATTGAAAGTCCTGTCAGATTTGGGAATAAAATTTTTATTTTGCAACTCAAGAGCCATCTTTATATGCTAAAGTATCTAAAATCAAGAATTCATATTATGATATTAAAAAAAAAAATAGTGGCTACAATCGAAAGGAGAGAAAAAATACAGACTTGAAGCTGCACTGGCAGATGATCTAGATAGTTGAAGTATGCATCTGCTATATTTCAGATATGTGTTTAAAGTAAAATTGCTCCTTTTCTCAGAAGTGTACTTTTTTAAATAGAGAGAAAGAGAGAAGCAACATTTTCTTCAAACACATTCCTTTAATATTTATAAAAACTATGCGCACTCATTAAATATAAACATAGTATACCAAGACATTCGTTGTTTTAAATAAATTTATTGACTTAAAATATATTAAAAACTCATATTTTTCAGTTTTATTTTATAGTTACAGTCTATGAGAGATTTTTTTAAGAAACTACAATAATTCTACAACTAAAAATTGCATTAAAGTGTTTAAAATAATCTAAAAACTCATTAAAAGGTTTTGAATATGAATCTTTGGTAGATCTTGTGAAAGTGTTTTTAAAACATCAAATGCTTCCGCTTATACTGTCATATAAAACAAAATCCCTGCATGGATTTAAGAAAAATTACATAGAAATTGGTCTGTATGAATACTTAGAAAAAAATCAGCTTTGTCTGTATTTAATTACCTTCGACAAAGCATTAAAACGGTAAAACTTTTTAAAACAAATTTATGCACATAATGCTTTGAAGTTTGGACAAAACCGTTTACACGGCGTTACGAAATGAATAATACTAATTCGCATAAATGTACTGGAATACGAATACATTTTTCTGTTTTATAATTTTTGATGCAAAAGCTGTCACAACTGTAATCAGAATTTTTGCAATATTAATTAAATACGAAATAATATTACTTTATTTACAAAAAACTGATATTTTAATAATCTGATGCTTAATATCATATTTTCTTACTTTCCACAAGTGAAACAAATATAGTAGCTAAACTATCTATTAAAAATCCCCAACATATTATAATAATTCAAAACTCAAAAACAGCTATCGCATAATCATAATTTAATTTTTTTATATATGTCTCTATCGAAACTATCGATATACATCTAAACTTTGAGAGAAAGCATTAAAAAAATGCGAATTTATTAAAACATTTATTATTCATATAATAATTCAGATTATCTTATAGTATTTGATTTGAATTGCAAATCATTTTATCCAATTTTATCATTTTTATTAAATATATATTACTTTTGTTGTTATTTATAAAAAAAACTACCCCAGTTCGACTGAATAAAAATTTAATTTTGTGCGTATTAATGTATTCAAAAATTTACGGGACCATTGCATTAAGTTTAAAGAGTAACAGGATAAAATTCTAAGAACAAAAGAATGTTTAAAAAAGATAATATGTATACGAACAAGAGAAACCACTTTGAACTTCAAGGTAATGTGGTATACACTACTGTTAAATACTTTCAAATCTAATCTTTTCAGTATTCCACACCCAAACTTTGAATGTGATTCAGATCTTGTAGTTTGATCTGACTGAACCAATCTTTTATTCTCTCATATGCAAATCTGTATCCAAATCATGGAAATAACTTTACACAAGTTCTATACATCTAATACCTTCCAGAAACTCCTCCTTCCATTAAATTATTCAAAGACCACCAGCTCCAGCGTTGTTGGGAGCATGATGATCGGGTGCTTCTGAATTTACCCATTCAAAAAAGAGCAATTTGCCAAATGGATAGCAGTACCAGCAAAACGCTCCTGTAATGTGTAATGAAGCTGCCTTTTATACAGGCCACTAGCGGTGCGTCTAAAGCGAAAGAAGATATGCATGATCGTTTCTGAAGCATAACGAGTTCTACTAAAGTTTAGGCTACTATATCCCTGGAGGATGCGGGACTTGCGAACATTCTTCGAAAAATTCGTGGTCTCTTATTATTTAATATAGGAAACACAAAGGTGAAAATAGCTTGGACTTGTTGGAAAGATGTAATTCCATTAGCTTTTAAGCAAAACTGTATTTGCGTAGAACCGTTTTCTGATTAAAAAAGAAGACTTAATGAAGAATTTAGATAAAGTTACTTTAACTTATTTAACTTCAGTTCATAGCTGGTGAAATTTTGTTGTTCTCGATGCGAGTTTACATTTTTTCAAAAGCATTTAGTTATACTGGATATTTTAAACATTCTTGTACTGGTGATTTATGGATTTATTACATAAAAATGAAAAACTATTAGACAATTATTTATACTGTTCGCTACAATCACTCTTAACTTAACATAGAAAAACATTTTGAACTTACATATGTTATAATTATCCAAAATATCCACCTTTTCTTTTGAAAGGAAAATTCCCATTCACACACATACGTTAAGAAACACGTTTCAAAAATGCTAAGAGGGACTTCTTGCATCCTTTAAATAATAAAACATTTCGGTTAATAACAATAATAATAAGAGTTTGGGGATTACCTTCAAAAACTTTTTTTTAAAATATTTCCATAGGAAAGTTCAGGGATGTTTAAATCATAAAGGAAATAAGTTGATTAAAAATTTCTTAAGGTAAGTCGATAACCAAGAAAAAAAACTAAGCATGTCATAGCTTTATAATTTATATAACATATTGCCTCTTATCCTAGTAACCTATTCATTCCCTTTTAACAATGCAACCAATTATTGAATTATTTATAGATCCATCAACCATTGACTAGAAAAACAGAGGTTCAAAACTCCTTTTATATGAAACGGCATACCATTATTAGCTTTATAACTACTTCATATTACCATAATACTTTATAAATATTCATAATATCATATATTTATTCCGAAGAACTAAATACATTTGATGTCTACTTAAGCACTTTAATATTGTTTGTACTTTTTAATATCGTTATAATGACAGACAATGTTTTTATATGGATAAAAAAATATTTATAAAATTATTAAAAAACATTTTGCAACAATAAATTACAATAATAAATAACAACAGAATAAAAAAAAAACGTTAGAAATTAGTATTATGGAAAGAAATAGTGTGTGTGACAGAGTGATTTTTTATCAAAAAATTGAGTTTCATTTTACACTATAACATAAATAATAAAAAACATATCGTTATGTTATATTTCATTAATTCTCGTAATGTACCTAACAAGCTACTATTATGCATTTAAGAGGACGAAGAAATGAAAAAAATTATATTCTCACTTATGTTAAGTGACTTCTATCTAACTTCGAAAATAAAGTGTTGCTTTATGCGAGAATAAAGTAATAGTTTTTAATACATCCACTTAGGAACAAATTTTGAATAAACATGTACAAATCTAAATTAATTATGCCATGCTTTGATATAAATAAAAGCTCAAATCTACATTAACCTGAGTTATTTCCAGGTATAAATCTATGCAGAATTTATAAGGTATTTTGAAGTGCAATATCAGATTGATTGATTGAATATTAATGTCTCCCTGTTCAACTACACGAGGGCTTTTGGTGACGGACCACGTAATTTTGAACCATGGTCAAGTGACGTGAGCGACACCTGAGCTGACACCCCCTCTCCTAACTACTACATCAACGGGAGGCCGTTTGAGCTCTCGACAGATTTAACGTGCATCGCTGCCCTACACGGCGGGTTTTTAGTGGTACTGGGCTCGAACTCGTGACAAGGCAAGCCATGATCCGATACCTATATCAATCGGATACCGTGACCATCGAATTCTAATATAAAAAGCATTCAAATAGCTGTCCAGGTTTAGGACTGAACAACATAAACATATTTTTAAGGTGACCACTTTAACTATTTTGCACAATGTTACTGAGCAATGAAATATGAATTTCTTCACAAAATATCAAAGTAAATACAATAAGAGCACAAAATTTTAAAAAAAATACATATGTAAACTACAGTAAGAAATGAAGATTACATCACAAAACAATTAGCTATACATTAGTAAATGTTATTTCGAAATTAACCGCTATCGTCCTAAAAGTTAAGATATATCTGATATATTAATTTAACATATTACGCATTATACATAAAATTTCATTTCATCTAAAAAAAAAGCAATATAGTAGAGAATCGACATTTAAAGAATATTCGTAATTTCTAGTCAAGATTCTATGATTTATTTTTTCTCATATATGTTCATTTTAAATAAAATAGTGTGTGTATAAAATATCTTTATTCACATATAATCATATAACGTATGAATATAAAATTTATTTAAAATTATTAGGGAAAAATATTTTATTTGGACTCTTCTAACAATATTTAAATTTTCTACATATCACAATACAATATATACAATAATATTTTTAGTTCGTATATAAGAGAATTTGAGGTAAAAAAGTATCATTACTTCCCATTGAATAAATAATTCGTTGGAAAGTTTTTCAGTATGTTCATAAGCATAAAAGAGAGTAACTTTCACTTCAATTAAATTGTAGTACATTATATCTAAAAATAAATATTATAGCACTTCATTTCATAGTTCATTTGGAAATAATTACTTGATGAATATTAAGCTTCGTAAGGAGAACTAATTTTTAAATAAGTGACTTAAAGAAATTTTAGATAATTTTTATTTAAGAAATAATTTACTCGAATAAAGTTGCTAGTTTCAAAATTTAAAAAAAAATGAAAACCGAATAAAAATATAACCGAAATAATATAAAATATTTTGCATTCCAGACTCAGTTATGAAATAGAAAAGATATACTCCAAAACATTGAATACATTGTAACGTATTGCATCAGATAAGAAACTTTTCGCCTCCTGCTGTACTTTTTATAAGCTTATGAAAAATGTTATATAAGATTTTCGTTATCCTGAGACATTTTGAATTTCCATAAGTTAACCGCATATATATATATATATTAAATTTATACATTGAATAGTCCCTTTTTTCTTCCCGTTTTTTGAAAGAATTAAATTATCATTTTCTTACAGACCATTCTAATAAAAAACAGAATCAAAATTTGCTGAAGCTCTAGTTTTCCAGGCAATATCTTGCACTTCACTGGAAGGTAATTGATTTTTTAAAACTCAATATTTCTCGATCGTATTTCATCCCCTTAACAGTCATTTGATATTTTCCTGTGACGAAAAATAACCGCAAAACCATTTATCTCTAAAGAAAAATATTCAATATTTTTTAGGAAATTTTTTTTTTAAAAAAAAAAGAAAGAAATTTTTTTTTCATTGAAAGCTTGAACGGAAGGTAATTTTTTAAACATTTCCTTAGTAAATAGCCTCTGGGATATCTGAAGGAAAACATGGGTCACATCGATCATGATGAAGTAATAATAAAAAAAAAAATTCTTGTGGAAATTTAATAAGCTTTTTCTGCCTTTACCCAAAATGCTCACGTAAAGCCCTTTCTGTCGAAACTGTATTACTCGAGGCACGGATTGTAACAAGCCATTTTTGAAGAACCGTTTACATTTAAATTTCTAAGCTTTAAGCGCTTGAAGTTACATGGTTACGCAAATTGGACAACTCAAAGCTATTTTAATGCTGAATATATATTCTACTAACTCTGTAAATAGTCTTATCATCTCAGGTTGTGTCAAAAATAATATGCATTCACTTCGAATACATTTATTTTTCATTTCCATATGTTAGAAAACAGCTATAATTGCTGTTCTTGACTCAGTTTAAATATTGGGAAAATATTCTAATGGATGTCTTAATACAGAACGGAAAATTCTTAAACATTTGAAATATAATATTGAAGAAATGTTTTCTGTGAAAGGAAGACAAATAGATGGAGAGAAATTATCTTTTGAAAAGCATGGCTTAATCTTTTTAATAATTTTAAAAACAGATTTATAGTCCTTTTTAAAGGAAAAATATTTTCGACTTTTGAGTTTAAATAATTAAGTAAGTTGGTTTGATTCATATTTACTACATACTTAAATTAGATTGGTTATTATCTTTTTCTGAAAAAAGTCGATAAGTTACAATATATTTTTTTTAACACCAACATTTAAGTAAATTGTTGAACGATTGTCTGTGGGAATTTGAATGAAGTATATGTCATATAAAGGTTTACTATTTTGTATTTTCTTAAGACATTATACATAATACGGACCCTTTTGCAATGATGTGTATATTCTATTACGCACATTTAAAGAATTGTCATCTCCACAATTTTTTAATTGTGTCACAACTCGCATTTTAAATGATTGCCATATCTGTCTGTTATAGGGATATAACCAGTATTGAAAAGAATTTGTGCACAGTACTAAAAAGAATTTTTAAAAATTTTAAGTAATAAGAATAGAGTTCAAAGAAAATGCAAATTTAACCTGGCAAATATATTGTACGAAAATTTACTTACCATAATGATTTAAAAATTACTAGTAAAAGAAAAAAAAAGAGTGCCTCATATTATTGTTAGGAAATATATTTAATCAGATTGGAGATTAAAAATCATTTTCATGAAAAATGCTATAATGTGATTCAAAAAAGAAATATAAAAATCTTTTGAATTTCGCTTAACATCTTAAATGTGTTTGTACTGCTATAAAAGTATATTTTACATTTTGTGCTATCAAAATCAATTATGAATGGAAAATAGGCCAAGTAGGTAGAATTACTTGCATTGACTGATTGTAATTGAAAAAATTAGATTTTTTGTCTGCATATGTGACGGGACAGATAGGCTTACATTAAATTTGAGAGGATTAATTATCGCTAAATATATTGAATAATAATACTAACCATTTGCTTTTGTGCTCAAAAGTACTGTTATAAAATTTCCCGATATTTGCTTGCTTTTCAATTTCACGGCCTGAATTATTACAGAAGATTTTTCTTTCTTTTCTAGTTTCGTAATTATAATAATAAACAAGGAAATATTTAAACATTATTTACTGGTAACGTAATTCTTTTTCTACAAGGTATAATTTACAATCAGTGCATCGTCAACTAATGCAATATCATAACTTCGATCAGAGGCCTAAAGGAGAACACTTGGGCCCCCTCCCCCTGAAATGTCAGGTTTTGGGGCCTAAAGTTGGGTTTCACAAAGGTACTTGTCGGCAGTCAGCCTTTGAGTCCCCCGCAATGCGGTGGTGTACGTTACGTCACTGCCTTCGACTCTACGTATTGTAACTATAAGTGCTTCTAGAAGACAAGTACCACCAAGTATAAGAGATTTGATATGTTGGAAACATCTTCAAAGTAATGGCTAAGTACACATCCCAGTGTGAAACAAGAAAAGTGCGGAAACTTGATCGAAAGTACTTTTACTCACTCTAACCACTTGATAGCATCGTTTCGTTTTCTTATCATTTAGTTCTGTAGAATATTCTTGTAAGAAATATTTTAAGATTGAAAAAAAACTTTTAACAATCAACATATAAAATAATGAAATGATAAAATGTGGAAAATTAGCTTCTGGCATTACCTTTTTTTCACAAAGTCTTAGTATGGATAAATATTTTTAATGATTGCTCACCTCAATTCATCTAAAGAGCAATATTTTCAAAAATTTAGAAAAGTTGTTTGAGTGAATTCTCCCTCTTTAATAATTTGAAAAAGGATTTTACATTCATTTTTACAGAATGTACATTATTTTGAATGATTCGTTCGAAAAAGAAAATCCCAATTCTGCTACAAAGATCAAACAGAAAAATTTCCCAATGTAGACCATGACGTCATATGACGAAATATACACCAAAAAGAAGTGCAAAGCGGTTCGCCTTTTTCCCCTGAGTTATCAAAAGGGGGAAAAAAGAGAGAACTTGCTCTTACTGATTGTGTAGTTAAACTCCAACCCACGTTCTTTTAAAAAAGAAGGTAAAATGTTCATTCCACGTATCGTATAAATTCTGTGTTGTATAGATCGATGAATTTAAGAATAGGGCTTAAAAATAAAGATTGAAGCATTTCAGCACATTTTTTTAAAATTCCTCAAAAATTCCTCAATTATATCCTCCAAGCAAATTCAGTCCTCTCTTAAAATATTTGGATCGCTCAGATGGTGTAAGAATTGTAATTCTATAATGTTTTGAGATTATTTGTTTATGAGCTAGACGGAGAAAATATACTAAATTGGTTTCAACATTAAATTTTAAAAATTATGCAGCAAAACTTGAAAAACTCATTTCCAGATACACTCCATCATTATTCATTGCTCAGAGTTTTAAATTCCACATGTTTGGATCTGAACAGCTTTGTGTTATGCCATTCCACTACAAATTTTTCCTCTTATTCATATATATTGATATTGTTGTAATTTAAGTGGATAATATATACTCATTAGGATGGATCGCGGTTATACGGAGAAGAAAAATATTAATCTGAATGTACCTAAGAAAGAAAAATGTTCTATGATATAAAGACTCGGAGAAAAATAATTAAAAATTAATTTAAAAATGTAATGTTCCACAAAGGGGTAGAATTTTCGGGAAAAAAATGAAAAAAAGATTAAATGATTTTAGACTCAAAATAATTATTTTTCTACAAAAAAATAACCATAAGTGATGATTGCTGATTGGTGAGTACTGAGTAGTGAGGTGAGCAGTACTGGGTAACTTTGCAACATTTCATAACCCAGCTCTCTTTCTTAACACCGTAGATCCCTACAGTCCGATCCAAACTGACTTCCGTCCTCCGCTTTATCGTGCCCTGTCATTTCGACAGTAGGTTTTTATTTTAGTAGCTATAGGTACCTGATATTTTTTCTTGTAACTATTTAATAGGTGGCCTCTCATCCCAAAAAATATCGGAAAAGGAACTAATTTGATATCTGAGTTCTACGTGACAAGCATCTCTTGTTGTAAAGCGATATGGAATTCAAGAATCCGGGCAGCGGTAACAAATCTTACGGAAAATAATTTTAAGGAACTGTTTTGAAATATATTTCAAGAGTAAAGAATCTAGGAATAGATTGAAAATAACCAACACCAATAAATAATTAATATCATTATAAATAATAATAATTATATTATATAGTATATAATAATAACATAATTTAATAATTATTATTATATATAATAATAATTGTATTATATTATTGTGTAATATATATATATATATATATATAGTACAAAAATAATAACATCATATACATTAAAATTAATCAATAATGAATATGAGTTAATAATTAATAACTTGCAATATTCAAAAAACTGGGAGTTTCTTTAATGAACAATAAACCTTTTAATAATGCGGTATTTATAGTAAAATAAAGTGGAAATTAGCAATAATTAAAAGCAAACCCTGATATTCTTCAAAAAAAAAAATAAAATAAACTGGTATTCTCCAATGATATTAGAAATATTCACACATTCGAAAATAGCACAAAATACTACAGAAGACTGAAGCAATGAAAATGGTTAAATTTTTAAGGAAATCGATTTAAAATGGTCTGAAATTAATAGAGCTACTGTGGTAAAAAAAAAAACTAATAAAAATTAACTATAACATACGTCATCCCCATGGCAACATTATAACCACATGATAAAAATATCAAGGTAACTATATTGTAATGATATCGCCTCTCTTGGTGAACATAAACAACAACTTGGCGAGTAGCACTCCTACATCAAATAAGCCCTCGAAAAGTACTCAAATGCTATTTTATTTTGATAAATATTACCTTCATTATCTTTCCACATAGATTGATTTTGAAATTCTGAAGAAAAAAAATTTGATCTAAACTAATATTCATGCAAGTAATTAATTGCAAACCACAATAATATGCACAACGAAACAGTTCATAAAATAATCACACAAATGTGAAGCAACCTTAAACTGAAAAGCAAATTGTAATTTTAAATTAAGACTGTCTTCGGTTAATGTTAAAGAATAGGACTCGAATTCGGAACATTTTTTCAGATAGAAAAGGGATGAAAAATTAATATAATATTCTGGGTTCACTATCCTTTAGACAACAACATTTTTTAAAATACTTCCCATTTTTAATCCAGTTGATTCATTTCTTTTGGTATAAAATGTGTTTCTGTTTTTCTCCTATATTTTTATGTTAAAAGGACTATGCCTTCCCATATTAAAACGAAAAAGAAAAAGCATTCACATGAAATGTTTTGAAATTTTTAAAAACACTCTATTATTAACAAAGTATGAGTTATAATACTGCAAACTTCTATGGAAATTGAGGCATTTTTCCGTCTGAAAATGTGCTTTAGGTTTAATTCAAGCTCTTGTACTTTTACCGAAGACAGCCTTAAGTGAAAAAGCTATTTGAAACAGATAAAATAGACTTAGATTTGATGAAATTCTATCTTAAACAGTTCCGAGTAACATCCTAGTTTATTTCATACCTTTAGTAAAAAGGGAGAAAATATGTCAACAAACTGAGTCGTTTGGAATTTAATCCAAAATGACAATACTAAATTATAAATTTGGCAACAAATAAAGGAGTACTATAAAAATAAGATCCAACTTACAAAAAAGTGTATGTAGCAGAAAGTCAATCTTTTAAACTTAGTAAATTATAAAATTAACATTCAAATTAAAATTAACCGAAAACAAATAGCTCTCACTAATTTAACATAAAGATAAACTGAAAAAGAGATTAGAACATTAAAGTATCATCAACAGTATAAAGGCACAAACTAAAAAAAGAAAGAAATTATATAACGTAAATTTTAGTTAAAAATTACCTAACACGGATAAATGCAAACCAAAATTTTGTTTTGCATAACTGAAAGAGAAAAGATAAGTCTAATTTTCATTGAACTACATCTTGATCGCAAAACAAAAATTGTGTTTTGAAAACTAAGATTCAGCCGCTGAAAGATTATTTTTTTTAAAGGCGATGAATTCGAAAAAAAAGACAATTGTAATTCTTTCTTAAGGTAAATGTGAATAAATGTTACTATAAAACTACATTATGATAATGAAAATATATAACAATCTCTCAAAAATTGAGTGGTGAATGATTCATCGTATTCAGCGATAGACATGATGTCACTTGACGTCATATCGTGGTAGCTATGGAAAATTGCTTCGAAATTTAAACTTTAAAATCAATCTGGTGAATTTCTAAAAAATTTCTTCGAAGTGTGCACTCCATTATCCTCCATAGCTTAGGTCTACCAAATTTCCCGTATCTAACTTTGACTTTTTGTGCTCTACATCCCACATACACCCACTCACAAAAACCAACTTTTCCTTTTATTAGTATAGGTTTATTAACAATGACATAATAAAATTTGAAAAACTAAGTTTATTGATCAAATTTCATAGTTTTTAATAGAATGAAAATCTTTTTGAAAATATAACTTCTTTTAAATACTTGTGCAGCTACTTAACGTTTCAAATTATTTGAATGGATCAGGACTAATACTTTCTTACAAATCGTTTGCTATAATACTTAACTGATAATTAATTAACAATATAAAAAAAAATTAAGTCAATTCCTACTTAGATCAACAAAGAAAAATTTTATTTTAGCTACTTTTTATTAAATAGTTACAATTAATACTAATATGTATATACATATGACAGAATCACATCATTAAGTGGTCATTAATTTTTATTAATTATCATTAAAGTATCGTATTGTCATCCAGAACAATCGTGTATATAAATTTCAGTTCAACTGGATACTTTAAAACGTGAGAAAAAAAACCTTTTCAAGTTTTGACATGTCGCCAAAAATGAACCCAACGTGGCTGTATTTGTAATTTTTTAAATAATTAGTTTTAATCAATTAATTTTTATTAATTATTATTATATTATTGTACTGTCATCCAAAATAATCCTGTATATAAAATTTCAGCTCAATTGAGCGCTTTAAAATGTATTTTATTAACGATTGAAAATTCCACCAAGATAAATAAATAAATATATAGAGATTGTGAGCTAATAGTAGGAATTGAAAAATAGAATTTGTTACAAAAAATAAATCTATAGTTCTGATTTTATCTTTTAATTGCTAAATTGTGTGTGTGTGTGTGGATGTGTAATATTTACATCTAGTTGCAATTGCATTTATAGAATAAATAACGTATTGGCTAAAATTAATTTTACGATTGTATTTGAAAAGAAGAGAGTTCATGAAGGACTTAGAATAACATTAGTTAGGTTTTTAAATAATTCTATGTCAAGAAATTTCTGTCATGACGATATTTCACAGGAACATGATACACTAAAATCTAGTAAATTTCTTTGACAGTTAATTCGGTTCACGATACTTTCATTCTTTTTTCGATATTTTTATTTCTTTTTAAATCTATAAACAAAAATGAAGTTTCATATTCCATATAAGAACACGTACTTTAAGCAATAAAACAATACTAAACTTCTGATCCTTACCATAATATTGAACAAAAAGAAAACATCCATTTCGACGTTTGATTATATATATATCTATATAATCAATAGCGTGAGCGAGAGAGATACATTCACATTAAAGAGACATGAGCAATAATTCATCCACTGAGATTCTTTCACGACTTTAACTTCGATAGACATGATATACTACCCATATAAACCCCTCCAAATGCTCCATACTTGATCTTCATGATCGATTCTTCTCTTTATTCACGATGGCAATGTTTCCCACAAATGTTTCCGTCGGGAGTGGCATTGGTACATCGTCAATGGCTCATAGAGCAACTCTAGTGTGACGAAATCCCAACCCAGCCAGTCGAAACGGTGCAATCTGTCATATTGCTGATCGGTCATATCCTAATGAATGATAACGCTCGTAATGAATGGTTGCACTCATTTTCTCTGAAATAAAGCACATATCTATATTTTGTCTAAGTAAACAAAATGACTTATCCCTATTCTAATGATTTCTATTTGAAATTCACTGAATTGTGAGTTCACTATTAATAAAAATACTGACCGATTTGTGTCGTTTTTGTTTCAGTAGTTCAATGTATGGCGTAAATAACCGATTCGAAATAAACTAAACTTTTTAATTAATCCTAGGACGTAGCAAACAAGAATACATATTTACACGTAAGAACATTGAAAAAAATTATTTTTTGTAATTTTAAAATCTAGTTAAAGCATCAGTAAGAGCAACATATTTTTTCTATTGTGTCAAAAACAATATCAAATTCGAATTATAACATTCAACTCAAACTTTCTTACATAAAGATTCATTACAAAAAGGGTGCCAACTTTTGCAACAGAGCTTATAAGACCAAACGATTAAAAACCAGTAAATAAAATAGACAGTAAGAAAAATTAAAGTTATATATAAATTATTAAATCAAAGTACACGATAATAGTAAGAAAAAGAGAATATAGTTTCCAACGTTAATAGATATGATAAAATAATTTCAAAGAACACATATTATATTAACATATTACATATTTTTTATTTATATTCAAACTTAAATTAGCTACGCTGTTTCTTCGTTATATTTTGCAACCCTTTCGAACCCCGGTGGCTGGTACAGAACCATAGTAGGCAATTAAATAGTACGAATTCTTGCTGTTTCCAATTACTTTAGAGTTCATTAGCGTATTGTGTCAATGTTTAAGACTTTTGGGACTTTCTTTATCGTTGAATAAAGACCATTTAAATAAAAACTCTCCAATAAGAACTTAAACTTCCATATACAAAAAAAAATCCCTACTATAATAACCATTTATATTAAGGTAAAGTCAGAAATTTTTGTCAATTTTTGAAGAACTCAAATATATTGTAATTTGATAATAAGGAAATTTAAGTAGCGTTTTATTTTTTTATTACTTAATATAGAGAAAAAAACTATAGAAGATAAAATTTAAAAAATACGATGTCAAATTTACAAATGTCAGCAATTTGATATCTAAGGCAAAGAATTCGTAAAACAAAATCTTAAGTACATGAATTAAAAACAATAATTATGTTAGTACAATGAAGTGCCATAAAAACTGGTACACTTGTCTAAAATCATGTAGAGCAGCTAATTTCTGAAGATATTCTGTAGACAGTTTACACCGAGATTCCTGCAGGCAATCTACAAAGCCATGGCAGTACAAGATAGCAGAGATCTCCTAAGGACAGCACGCTGCAAAGTATCCTACATAAGCTCGATAATGTTCTTCACTGGGGAATCGGTGGCCAAGAGAGGGTACGAAATTCAAAAGAGTGCTGTTCGAGACGTTCGGTAGCTGCTGTAGACCTGAGGATTGGCGCATTATCCTGTTGAAATTGTCTACGGTCGTCGGAATGCATACAGGGCATGAATGGATGTAGGTGGTTGGAAACGATGTTAACGTACCGTTGGCCGGTCATGATCCAGTCTGGAAGCATCAACGGTTCTATTTCATGACAACTGCACACACCCCATACCATCACAGAAATTCCACCATCTTGAACAGTTCCGTGTAGGCACGAGGAATCCATGGACTTACGGGTTTCTTCCACACTCGTATATGGCCATCCGCCCTATATAACTGGAAACGAGACTCGTCGGATCAGAAAAGAGTTCAAAGACGGTGTTGGAGAATCCAAGCAAAACGCAGAGTTTCGAACCGATGAGTCAACAAAGGTACACAAGATGTCTGTGTTTGTGAAAGCCCATATCAGTTAGGGCCTACGCTGACACTTATTAATGGGCCTGCATTCAAATCTGCAGCAATTTGATTAAAAGTTGAACGTCTATCTTGCGTAACGATTCTTTTCAGTCGTCCATGATCCCGTACTGTCAAGCTTTTTTTCCCGGGTAGCACCGCTGTTGGAGATTTGAAGTTTTACTGGAAACCTGATATTCGCGGTATACCCTTGAAATGGTCGTGAGCGAAAATTTAAATTTCATCGCTACTTTGGAAATGCTGTGCCCCAACTCTCGTGCGCCCACAACCAGTCCACGTTGAAAATCACATAAAAACTAGTCATTGCAACGGCAAGAATCGATAAAATAGCCTCCTCAGACACTTGTTGTCTTATATACGCACTATCGATCATATTGCGTTACGCTGAGTGCTTGAATACCTCCATTTGCAGATGTCCTGCTATACCAGTTTTTTATGGCTCTTCAGAATAATACAGTATACGAGATATGAAATATGCTAGTATAAATACATTAACTCCAAGAAATTTTTAAAAGATTGCTGAGCCTAGCGCCTATGGTCACGAAATCTTGGTTAGCATGCCATAAGTTTAAGCACAAGGGCCACTGAGGATCCACCGTGGACAGCATTTGATACACTTTAAAGTTCTTTTGTTGGCATGGTGTGAAAGTTTGGTTGTAGGGGTGCAATCTCAGGTGTCGTTCTCGTCAATTAGCCAAGGTTCAAAATTACGAGGTCCACCACCAGTAGCCCTCGTGTTTCTATATATTGTTAATAAACACTCAGTCACTCAAAAACCCAATTAGTCGAAATTCATTTTTTTCTCAGATCTCTACGTAGATCAATACAAGTAATATTTTATATATATATTTATATATATATATATATATATTGAAAAATATTAACTGTTTATATACTGTGTTTAATAAAAACGTTGCAAAACAACAATAATCAAAACATATAAAAAAATAAACAAATGTTAACAACCATAATCACTTCAATATTTTGTCCCTTTCTAAATGAACTTTCTAAGAAAACTCTTTAGTTTATATCTATTTGAATAGAAGTTTTCTCTTTCCATTTGCCAATTTGTTAATAAGACTAATTTAGCTGCTGTATAGCATATTGTTGTTAATAGAAATATCATATTCATTATTTAGCGCAATTTCCAATATTCTTAATTATAAAAGACATGATTAATATTTTATATGCTAATAATCGCTACAAACTGATTCTTTATAAGGTAAGAAAAGTAGACAGTAAAAAAGTGAAATGCTATCAAGGAATTTTTAAATTACACGAGAAAATATTCAAAAAAAAATTATTATATACAACAGGCTAATAGAATTTCACTCCATCAATTAATGCCCCAGTGTTAATTAATATTCATGCAATTTTAATTAATTATTCTGATTTAAAATTCATACCATAAAAGACTTGTTATTTAATAATTAGAAATTCAGGGTAACCTTTTTATATTACAACAAAAAAAATTGTGCATTTTTATTATTAAATGTAAACACTCATTCATATTCATAAATCATGTTCTGCTGCATCTACGTCGAAATATTGTTTATAAATAAATATAGCTAAAGAGTAGATTAGTTCTCTCCCGCTGAGTAGATATGCCATTTAGTCTCTCAAAACAGGAGAAAGAATATTAATTATTTTAAGTGGATATTCTGTTTTTGAATATGATATAAAAGATTAATTTTATTCTTGGAAAATATAAACATCAACACTAAATAATGTGAGAAATAAAATTATAACAATATTAATATGAAGAAAGCATTTAAAATGCCTGACTAGTTGCGGGAACATTTTTTTTTAAATAATGCTGAAAGTTCATTTTTAAATTCATTTTTTCTTTGATTATAACTGAAAACTTATAAAAATAACAAAGAAAAAAAAATTTCAATATATTTTTGTAAGAAAATGGAGAATTTTAGGTTAACATTAGGCATCTTTTGCACATCTCGGCAAACACTGTAAAATAAATTCTAATGCATAAGATAAAAAAAAAGCTCTTTGAATTTTATTCAGAAAGCGTTTATCTATGTTTTGCTCTATCATCTTTGAATAATTTCAATTTATCACAAGATTATGGGTCAAAAAGTGCACAAAAGGGAAATTTTTCAAAACTTTGCATTTATCACTAAGAAAAGCAATCATAAAAAGGTAAATATATTGTTTTTTCTTATTCTCTAGTGCACAGTATGCATACTATAATAATAAAGAATGATGCTAAATTTCATGCAATTATCTCAAGGATTTTTTTGAGACATCATGTTTGCCATGCGACAAAATATGGAAAAATCTGTTTCGGAGAAAAACGCATTTAAAGATTTTAAAAATTATACAGCTAAAACAACCTTAAAACCTTTTATAAGCCCATATCAGTATTATATATTTGTTTCATTTTTTTTTAATTTTGTTACCTATTGTTTAGAGTCAAAAAAGCTTTTCTTAACGTCTAAATGCATAGTTTTTTTAAATACAAATTACAGATATAAAAAGCACACTAGAAAAACTTTATTACGTTAAAAAATTATACTTTTTATGTGGAAAAACAGGTATATATTTCCACTAAGTATCTTAGAGCTTAAGAAATATGTAATATAAAATATATGAATATGTGTGTTATTTTGTCAGTAAATATTCCCAAAAATTTCTTTTAAAAAATATTGCTTATCACAAAGGATATAAGAAATTATAAGGAAAAGTATATATATAAAGAACAGTTTTTAAAATCTCCATATGAATACATTTTATTTCATCCTTAGTAATTTTGCTTTCTATGAAGCTTTTTTTCCCCGCGAAAATTTTCTTTATTGTAAGGGGTGTCCCACAGAAGTTAAAAAGCGTTCCAGATCAAATTTTACAAATCCATGTACAAGATCTTAGGAAGGGAAGTATTTGCATTTCTAATTATATATATATATATATATATATATATATATATATATATATATA